>PVJD01010685.1:0-51678 GCA_004026545.1 Mormoops blainvillei
AAAAAGGCAGAAAGAAAAAATAGAACATTTTTCTATAAATGTAAAAGTATATGCATTTAATGAATTATTAAAAAGAAAAAATCATTATATAATAGTTCTTTCCCTTATTTCCATTTTAAAGACCACAAAACTTGATCACTATGTTTCATGTCTATTGCTATTAAATAATTTCTCATTCCATAAATAAATAATTTTATATTTATTACAAGAAACAAAAGTAAAAATAATAGGTGGGACTACATTAAACACAAAGCTTCTGTAGAGTAAGGAAACACCAAACAAAATGAAAAAAAAAAGCTCTACAGAATGAGAGAGAAATATTTGCAAATCACCTCGCTGGTGAAGTGTTAATACCCAAACTAATAAAGATCTCATACAACTCAGTAGTAAAAATAAACAACCCAATTTAAAAATGGGAAGAGGAACTAAATAGACAATTTTCCAAAGAAGGCATAGAAATGGTAAGCAGGTACACAAAATGCAAATCAAAACCATGATGAGATATTATGTCACCCCTATTAAAATGGCCGTCATCACAAAGACAAGGGATAAATATTGCTGAGGGTGCAGAGAAGAGATGTGCACTGTTGGTGGGAATAGTAAATTGGTATGACCACTGTGAAAACAGTATGGAGGTGTCTCAAAAAGTTAGAAATAGAAATACCATGTGATCCAGCAATTCCACTTCTGGTAACATATCCTGAAATCAGGATCTGCACTCATATGTTCTTTGTATAATTTTTCACAGTACCCAAGATATGGAAACAACTTAAGTGTCTGTCAATGGATGAATGAGTGAAGAAGATATATTCACACACACACACACACACACACGCACACCCCATAGAGTAGTATTCAGTCATGAGAAGGAAGAGTATCCTGTCATTTGTGCCAACTGGACAGATGAAGGCATTATGCTAGGTGAAATAAATCAGACAAAGAAAAAGAAAAATACATTAAGGTATGACATATGTAGAATCTAAAAGCATCAGACTCATAGAAGCTTAGAGTCGTGTTTAACAGGGAGGTGGGGGGGATCAAGGAAATGAAAAGATATTGGTGTAAAGGTACAAACTAGTTTTAAGATTAAGTTTTGAGGACTAATGGTTATAGCTAACAATACAATATTATATACTTAAATGCTAATAAGAGAATATACCTTAAATGCTCTCATTACACACACAAAAAAAATGGTAATTATGTGATGAAATTAAGCCTTAGTTAATGCTATGGTGGTAATCATTTTTCAATATATAAATATATCAAACGAACACACTGTACACCTTAAACTTGCACAATGTTATGTCAATTATATCTCAATAAAAATGGAAAAAATAAAATAGAAAGAAGGAAGACTTTAGTATTTATAAAGCCCATGAAGAAATAAAAATATTTAATGTATTAATGCACTTATAATGAATAAAATAAAACAAATTTTGTCATATCTGAGTTTTCTCATGAAGAATAAAAAGAAACTCTATTACAATTGTTTATTGATAAAAAGAAAGCTTATTTTACTTATTGCTTCTTTATTTCCTTGTAAGAATGGGCTATAATTATTATTATGGCCAAAGCAATAATAAATTCAAGAGTAGGGGGATGATCAGACTGTTCACAATTCTGGGTACTCTAGTAGTTGCAGCATATTTTAATCCTATATTGTGTCAATTTTGATTTAAATTTTTTTCTAGCTGTATATACTGTGTACATATTATATAAAGCAGTTCTCCCTTATCTGTGGTTTTGCTTTCTGCAGTTTCAGTTACCCACAATCAATCACGATCTGAAAATATTAAATAAAAATTTCCAGGAATAAACAATGCATACATTTTAAGTTGTGTGCCATTCTGAGTAGTAGGCTGAAATCTTGCACTGTCTGCTCCATAAACAGTGAATCATCCCTTTGTCTAGCGTCTCCACATTGCATTCAATTAATAGCCCTCCCAGTTATCAGATCTACCCCTTTCACAGCACTGTGTTCAAGAGTTCCTTATTTTACTTAATAATGGCCCCAAAACATAAAAGTAATAATGCTTACAATTTATATATGCTAAAGAGAAGCCATAAAGTACTTTCTTTAAGTGAAAATATACATATGTACAGTCATGTACCACATAATGTGTTGGTCAAGGACAAACCACATATATGATGGTCATCCCATAAGATGACAATGTAGCTGGAAAATTCCTATTAGCAGGCAATGTTGTAGCCATACTAACATGGAAAGCCAATGCCATTACTCATGTGTTTTTGTTGAGGCTGGTGTAAATCCTACTGTGCTGCCAATCATATAAAAGTATAGCACATACAATTATATAAAGCATACAATACTTGATAATGATAATAAATGACTGTTACTTGCTTACATTGTATTTTACCATACTATATTTTTTATTGTTAAAGTTCACTCTTTCTACTTAAAAAAAGAACACTACTGCTGTAAAATGGTATGCTGTGTTATACAGGCAAAAGCCTCATACATGTTGTATTTGTTGTGTCCCTGGATTGCATCATTTTCTCTTCTGCTTGATTTAATCTCTCCTTTTTCAGTACAGTAAAAGATGTTGTACAGGCCTGTAGCCTAGATAGTGGTGTCTAACCTGTAGCCCGTAGGCCACCTGTGACCCAAGATGTATATGAATGCGGCCCAACACAAAACCGTAAATCTACTTAAAACCATTTTTTGCTCATCAGTTTTCGTTAGTGTTTGTGTATTTAATATGTGGCCCAAGACAACTCCTCTTCTTTCATTGTGGCCCAGAGGCACCAAAAGATTGAACACCCCATGACTAGGGCATAGGTGTATATTAGGCAATAGCATGCAGGTTTGTGTAAGTACACTCTTTGATGTTTGCACCATGAGGAAATTGCCTAACAACACATTTCTTAGAATGTATCCCCATCATTAAATGGTACATGACTGTATTAAAAAAAAACGCACATAGTATATATAGGGTTCAGTACTACCCACAGTTTTAGGTATCCACAGGGGGCCTTGGAATGTGTCCCTCATGGATAAGGTATATTACTGCATTGTGTTCTATACACATATGAGTTCTTTTAATTTAGAGACTTTATTTCTGTGTGTGTTCAGGTAAATATCAACAGTGCAGGTAAAACAGCATATAGAGTAGCTTTCCTAAATTCTCTCCTTGGGAAACACAAGATGGAGACTTTTCAGCTGTTTTCAGAAATTTTCCTGAAGAACATTATGGTTGTCTGAGAAAAATTAAAATTAAGGTGAATTAACATTTTGATATTTAATAACTCAAAAAAAATAAAATGTATGATTCCCAGCCAAAGCCTAAGAGAGAATTTTGAACCAGACAGTAAACTCCAGCCAGACTAATGTATCAGGCCCTATAACTATCAATTGTCACTTCTCGGTTATCATTTTATTCTGCTTCTTAGAATTTTTGGCACTGTCGATCAAAGCCCCCTTCTTAAAATACTTTCTCCACTAGGCTTCCAGGCTAGCATTTCCCAGTCTTTAACTGGATCCTCTTCTTACACAGTTTTGAGTAATTGAGTTTCAATCATTATTTCTCTTCCTTTCTAATCTCATTCCCTAGTCAACTTCTTCGCTGCACAAGATTATAAATAACATATACTCTAATGGCTTATGACTCTATATCTAGATCAAAAGTACCCCCTGTATTTATATTTTCATATTCATGTGTTCATTTTTCATCATCATTTAGATATCAATAGGTATTCCAATCTTATTATGTCTATTTGAAGTATTAATGTCTTCCCATTAATCAGTCCCTTTCCCAGAATTAATCATCTCAATAAATGTCTCTCAATTGTTCTTGTTTCAAAGTTCCTGAAGATCTTTCTTTTATTATACCCCAGATGAAATTCATTAGTGTGTCTTATCCTCTGTACCTTGGAAACATTCAACATCTCCTTATTTTCCCTACTTGCACAACTATCGTCTAGTCCAAGGTACCATTTCCTCTAATCTCTGCTACTTCGGTTTCAGACAAAATTTTTTTCTTTCTTCCACTATTGTCTCTTTGCAGTCTCCTTTTCACAGAGCAGTCAAAGCAACCTTTATAAAATATGAGATGAATTTTATTATTTCTCTTTTAAAATACTCCTATAGTAACATACTGCTTCAATATATATGTGTATCTGTTATATATAACATAGAATAGATTACATCATTCTACAAGATGATGGGGCCTAATTACTTCTCTGATCTCATCTCTAAATATCTTGTTTAAGCATATAAGCATGATCTGCCTAACTAAAAATCTATAGGTTAGTTAATTTCTAAGGAACCAATATAATCTGTTAATAATGCTTTCTTATACTTTGAGTGTATAACTCTTAGGAGACAGATGATTAAAATCACTCTATTCTTCATTATTAATGCTATGACTATGATTGTACACATTACTTGACAGATCAAGGTATAAACATTTTGAGCTATAATAAAAGCTACCAAAAGATATCATAAGGGTCTGGGAGTCTTTTATATAATTTGTCTTCTTCCTTAAAATGGAAGAGATTTACCATTTATGGTAAAGAAAAAAATTATAAATGATTCCAACTGAAATGAATTAAGATAAAAAATTATGAAGGAGATACTAAGACTATCCATAATTTAGATTAAATATTATTAATAATTTGTGTATATATTTATTTTTATATTTTAAGCTGGACTATCAGACATTTGCATACATGAATGCACATATTGGGTCCTAAAAAATGTGTTGCTTTTTCACTTTGGCAATAGACCTATGCCTTAGAGCAAAATAATTTCACGACTTTTAATTTAAATATTGTGTGAATATTGATAAGAACACGCCCTCTTATTTTTCACTATCAATTATTATGGAAGACTTTCCTTTCCAATCTTAGTATTAACATAATTACTATGAAAGGCTTTTACTATTTTCTCTTGAATTCTGGTAAGAATTCCCTTTTCTACTTTCCTGTCTGGGTGGATATGATCCTTTTGGTTAAATTGTAAAATCTACCTAAACTGCTTCTATTCTTGGCCACTTCCCTCCTGGCCGAAGGAGAGCACGATTTTCCCTTTTCCCAATTCCTTTTCAGTGGTGAGGCTGACAAATAGAATATGTGCTGCAATATGTTTGTACAGCATTATCTTGGATGTAAGTATATTTTAATATTTTATAATTATTTCAAAAATCCCCAAATTCAACACAATTTCCATCAGAATTTAATGAAAATTTCCATCAAAATTCCAATGGCATTTTTCACAGAAATAGAAAAAATTTCCTAAACTTTGTATGGAACCACAAAAGACCCAAATAGTCAAAGCAAATCTGAGGAAGTACAAAGAAAGAAGTCTCACATTTCCTGATTGCAAACTATGTAGTAATAAAAACAGTATAATACTTGCATACATATAGACATGTAGACAAATGGAACAGAATAGGGAGCTCAGAATTAAACCCCCACATACAGCCGACTAGGGATCCAACAACACTAAACGGGGAGAGGATAGTCTCTACAACAAATGGTGTTGAGAAAATTGGATAATCATATGCATGACACAGAAATTTGACCCCTATTTTATACCACTTAAAAAATTAACTTTAAATGAAATGAATCAAATAATTTAATATAGAGCTGATAACATAACACCCCTAGAACAAAAAGTAAGGAAGAAGTGCCTTGTCAATGCTTTAAGCAATGATTTTTTTGAATGATACCAAAAACACAAAAAACAAAAGTAAACAACAAATGAGACTACATCAAACTTAAAAGCTTCTACACAACAAAATACACAATAAAATAAGGTAACCTACAGAATGTGAGAAAATTTTTGCAAACCATACTTTGAATAAGGGGTTAACACCCCAAATGTATAAAGAACTGTTACAACTGAATAATAAAGAAACAATCCAATTAAAAATGAGCAGAAGAACAAATATACCTTTTTCAAAGGAGACATCCAAAATGGCTAACAAGTACATAAAAAGTGCTCAACATCGCTAATCATCAGGGAAATGCAAATCAAAACCATAATGAGATATCACCTCACACCTGCTGGAATGGCTATTCTCAAGAAGACAAGAGATAACAAGTATTGGCAAAGATGTTGAGAAAAGGGAACCCTGTATTCTAGTGGTGGGGATGTAAATTGGTTCACCCACTATGTAACACAATAGGCAGACTCCTCAAAAAATGTTAAAAATAGAACTACAATATGATCCAGCAATGCCACATCTGGATATACTCAAGGGAAATGAAAAGAGGATATCAAATAGATATATACACTCTCATGTTTATTGCAGCATTATTCACAACAGCCAAGATATGGAAAAAAAGTGCTCATCAATAAATGAAGAGCATTTGATGTGTGCGTGTGTATATATACATGTGTGTGTGTATGTATATATGTATATATACACATATATATATATATAAATGATGGAGTAGTATTCAGTCATGAGAAATAAAGACATCCTCCCATTTGCAACAACATGAATGAACCTTGAGCACATTGTATTGAGGTAAGTCAAACAGAGAAAGACAACTGTTATATGGTATTACCAAAAGCCAAACTCATAAAGACAGAATAAAATGTTGGTTACCATGAGAGGAAGGAATAGGACAGATGTTATTTAAGGGTACAAATTCACAAAGCTATAGAAATCTAATGCACAGTATAGTGAATATAAACAATGATATTATATTATAATCATCAAACTTGCTAGGAGACTAATTTAATTATTATAACCACTAAAAAAATGATAATTATGTATAGAGGTGCTAATTACAGCTACAAGGGCAATTTTGTTAGAATACATAAATGTATCAAATTAATATGCTGTATACCATGTTATATGTCAAATATTTCAATAAAAAATTCCTCCTTTCTTTGTAAGCACTGATTCCCTTGTTTTTATTACAGTACCTTTCTTAAATAACACAACAGGGCCTACTATCTAGAACCATATTTGAGTTATACACTAAGGCTCCCTTCATTATGCCTGTTATATTGGACATAGATGTGCCCATCTCACTGATGAATAACAAAAATTTATCTATATTTTTCCTTGACCCTTCACTTTCAATTCTGCTTATTTACTAAAGGTTGTTTTATTCCTTTTTTTATTTATTTGATTTTTTCTTATTCCTTTTTATAAAATCTATGTACTTCTCTTTTTTAATGCCTATATAACATTCTTTTTTATTTAATTTTAATTTTAATTTTTAATTTAATTTTTTTATTGTTCAATTATAGTTGTCCAAATCCGCCCCCATTACGATCCCGTGCCTTACCCACCCCCACCTTCCACATTCAATCCTCCACTCCCCGATCCCAGTTGTCTTTGTCCATGGGTCCTTTATACATGTCCCTTGATGACCCTTTCCCTTCTTTCCCCTGTTACCCCCCTCCCCTGTCCCCTCTGGTTACTGTCAGTTTGTTCTTTATTTCTGTGTCTCTGATTCCATTTTGCTCATTTGTTTGTTCTGTTGATTAGGTTCCATTTATAGGTAAGATCATATGGTGTTTGTCTTTCACTGCCTGGTTTATTTCACTTAGCATAATGCTGTCCAGTTCCATTCATGCTGTACAAAGGGTAAGAATTTCCTCTTTCTTTCTGCTGTGTGGTATTCCACTGTGTAAATGTACCACAGTTTTTTGATCCACTCATTTACTGATGGGCACCTAGGTTGCTTCCAGTACTTGGTTATTGTAAATTGTGTTGCTATGAACATTGGGGTACATAGGTTCTTTTGAATTGGTGTTTCTGGATTTTTAGGGTGTAATCCCAGCACTGGAATTGCTGGGTCAAAAGGCAGATCCATTTTCAGTTTTCTGAAGTAATTCCATACTGCTTTCCACAGTGGCTGCACCACTCTGCATTCCCACCAACAGTGTACTAGGGTTCCCTTTTCTCCACAGCCTCACCAGCACTTGTTGTTTGTTGATTTGTTTATGATGGCCATTCTATCTGGTGTGAAGTGGTATCTCATTGTGGTTTTAATTTGCTTCTCTCTGATGGCTAGTGATGCTGAGCATCAAATGTCTCTGGGCCTTGAGTATGTCCTCCTTGGAGGAGTGTCTGTTCAGGTCCTTTGCCCATTTTTTAATTGAATTGTTTGTCCACCTGGTGTGGAGTCATTCAAGTTCTTTATACATTTTAGAGATCAAACCCTTGTCCAAGGTATCATTTGCAAATATATTTTCCCATACAGTTGGTTCCCTTTTCATTTTGCTGATGTTTTCTTTAGCCATGCAGAGGCTTCTTATTTTGGTGAAGCCCCATTCATTTATTCGTTCCTTTATGTCCCTTTCTCTAGGGGACATACTGGTGAAAATATTGCTACATGGATATCTGGGATTTTCCTGCCTATGTTCTCCTCTAGGACTTTTATGGTGCTGTGACTTATATTTAAGTCTTTTATGCATCTTGAGTTTACTTTCGTGTATGGTATATGCTGGTGGTCAAGTTTCTTTTTTTTTTTGCCTGTAGCTGTCCAGATCTCCCAACACCATTTGTTGAAGAGGCTATTTTTACTCCAAATATTTGACAAAGAGGGCAGAAGCCTATATAACATTCTTTTATATTTCAGTTTATTTCTATTTATTAGGAAGTTTACAGTTTTCATTGTATCAGTAGATACATTTGTCTGTGGAACGCATTCTTTTTATCTTTTCCTGGGATATTATGCCACAACTATTTCATTTTTTGTGCAGTTGTAATTTTTTATATATAGTAGTTTTTATTGGTAGGATAAGATGTGGCATCATTTAATTTGTAAGATTTGAGATTTCTGGAGATAAGAGGATTAATCTTAGTAGTGATATTTGGTCTTTATTTATATTTCTGTCAAAGACAGTGCTTATGTAAGTACAGAATTATAATTTACTGAGTATTTTTTACTTACTTTTTTGATATTTCATATAGGGTGATTTTATATTGCTTTCTTTAAAAAATGTGACTTTTCATTGATTTTAAATTGGCTATAGCAGAATTAGTTTAGCTAAGGTTTAGTTTATGAGAAAAATAAATATATATTAATTATATGAAGAAATAAGGTGTTAATATCAGATCTACAATTAATTGGAAGACCTGCAATTGTAGCCTAATTCATACCCTAAAGGCCAGACTCTGAAAAGTTAATTAATTTAGCTGCTCTATATTTCCGATTACTGTTCTGTAACACGGAAATAATGTAATGATTACTACGACTTTTGAGGTTTATTTTGAAAAACTGATTCTTCTTTATTGCCTTTCCCCACCTCAGACCAGTCCAGTCCGGTTCATTCCCTTCCACTCCCTGACGGCCCTGGTCTGCCGCTCCCGGCCTCCATATTGCTGCATGCGCAGTGCTGATTCGGTCATCCTCATGACTCCCCGCTCAAGCATAGGCTAAGTATCAATTACTCCATCCGAGGGTGGGGGTGGGGGTATGCAGTTTTCTCCAGACTAAGTTTTCACTGGTATTCATTTCCTTTAAGTCACCAGTTATGAATACAAACTGTTCACATCATCTGTCCTGGTTCTTTTTCTCCTCTGTTCACTATGTCTCCTATGGGATCTCATCCATGCCATTACTTAAATACTGTCTACATGCCAATGTCTTTCAAACATTAAAACCGGGGTCATCAATTTATAGTGACGAAAATACTATTATATAAATATTCCCTCAAATTTTCAGTATTCATTTAGTTGTGGCATACTACATTTTAAAATTATTAGGGTTAATTTGATTGTAACTGTTGATAGGTTAGCTTTAAATATAAAGTAAGTTTTCTTCTAAGTATTATGAGTATATAATGCATTTCCATAATTTTAGCATATCTTTGATTTTAGAGATTGGTCCAGTGATAAATCTTTTTACAGCTGTTTAAAGCACTCCTAAATTGATTAAAAGGATAACTATACCATACTGTCATCAGTAAAAGCAATATTTTCACCTTTAAAATTGAATTGAAATGTTTTAAAAATCTGTTGTCTTTATCTCTTTCCTGTTTTGAACTATTGTACATTCTCAGACAGTCTACAGAGGCTTTACAGTGTGCTGGTGGCAAAATTAAATTTATGCCATATTAAAGGGTAGCTTGATTAGGGCCGTTGAATAAAATTAGATGATTAATTACAGATGGAATTTTGATCTACAAATTTCATAAAGAATTAACCTGTAGCTTTCTGTTATTATTACTTTGCTTACCATGTCATTTAGAACTTTATTTAGGAATACTAATTTTGTTGATATCAACCAAAGGAGTTCTCCCATACAAATTAGATGATCTGACTTTCATTATCTCATCTTGTACCAATATCAAGAAGGACTCCGATGGTGTTTGATATTGCAATAAATTTTAGAAAGTTTTGAGATATTTAGAAGTACTGAAATCATCATTTTCTTAATCATAGGACATTCAGAATACCTTTTGTTTTTACTCCAGCTAAAATTAATATTTTTACTGGGATTGATACGATAAATGAAACAGGGAATTTCCAATTTGTTTTAAAGACAATTTGTAAGAACAATGTAAAAGGTGTTTATTTGTTTTATAGGAATCTCATATCCTAGCTCTTTACTAAGTGCCATCCTCTGTTTGCTATTTTTGTTGCTCTTAAACTTTAAGGTTTTTTCAATAATAGGATAAATATATTGTGCTGCTATGTTAAAGTAAATCACATGTTTAACAATAAACCCAAATGAACAGAACCCCCTTGTGTAAAATACTCATAGAGAATAATGTGCACCAAAAATGCTTAATATACAAGTAAAAGAGAAATGTTCTGAAGCGTGCTAAATGATGGCTGTACTAACCTGCCCTAGCTAAAGGTTTTTGTTGTGGGTGTTTTCTCCATGTTACAATGTTTGCCAAACAACCAGCCATAATCAGGGGGATTTATTCATCAAACATCATTAATAATGAAGAATGTCTAGCTAAAAAGAGAAAGTTCCTATTTTGAGAACATTTTACCTCAGTTCTTTCATATACACATATGTATATATATACACATATATATATAATTTTTTTTCATTTTTTCCTAAAGAGTTTAGAGGTACAGAGCCCATTTTTAGGGCAAAAATCACACTGTAATTACTTCCATGTGACTGCCTTTAACAGCCTCACTCTGGCAGGTTCTCAGGGTGGTCAAGGTTGTTCTGCAGAACTCCATACCTGCACTTTACATAACTGAAAGATGGTGTGGATTTCTCCTTGTCTCAGCTATGGGTTTAGACAGCTGTTTTCCAACAGGGAGTGAATTAGTCAACCAAAAACACAGCATGTTCTGGACAGTTGTGTAACAGCACAATAAAAGAATTTATTAAATGTGTATGCTCAGTATGAAAATTGCTTGGTCTATTCTTTTTCATAAATTCTGTTCAGTAGCATTTATATGGATAATTGTTTCATTTATTTCCTACAATAAAAATTTCAGTCTACATGGTCATAATGATGAAAATAAATTTATCTTTGTGTTTCCATCATATCATTTATGTAATTTGATGATACTGAAATAATTGGAGGCAGCAGGTGTAACTGAATAGAAGTGTAGGTAATAATAATGGATGTTTACTCTGTGCTGATTTGAGCTTTTCAAAAGCGTTATTAAAAATATTCATGTGCTCCTACCATTTGTTTTTGCAAAACTTGGCACTGATGACAATTAGGTATAATCACCAAATCAACATAAAAATAAGTGGTAAATAACAGAATGTAATGTACATTTTTATTTGACAGCAAGAACAACAAAGAACCCTAAGAATATCCATTCTCCTTGCTATCCTTCTAAACTAAAATTCTGCTTGTTGCCCTGTGGTGTCATCCAAGGTTCAGAAAAGCAGCTTAAGATTGTTTCTGTTCACACAATAGCGAAAACCACAATCTCTGGAATCATATGACACTTGGTGCAAAACCCAGCCTCTGTCTCCAGCTGTTCCATTTTAGGAATGTCACCATTAATTACCTGAGTCTGGCTTTTTAATGTGTAAAAAATGAGATAAGTAGTAGGTATTTCAAATGATGTTTGTGTAGATTAAATGAGTTGCTGTGTGCAATCTTTTAACATACACTGGGTCTACTGCAGAATGTTGGTTTAATTAATAACACATGAAAGTTATGTCTTTAAAACATGTCCTCACCAACCACATTAAATCTGTTCACCCTTACTTTATGATAGGCATGTTCCATATGTATGGTTTCCTTACTAGCCTAGGAATATGACTTTTAAAAAAAATTATACCTCTGCATTTTTTCTTACTTTGTTTTCTATACCAGGGACAGCCTCTTTTTGTCTGCTATATCTCTACTTTTATTTATTTTTTTTAAAAATTTCACTTTACAAACCAAGGAAATTCATGTTTTTCTAATAGATTATTTGATCTTCTGGATCATATTAAATCTCTACATAATCTATATTCCTTTCTAATTCAGTTCTTGGCCCATATTTTTTCCATTTTCTCTCTCGCTGTATTCCACAGACTTAAGACAGAAGTGATGCTCCATACGTTTTCTCCAGAAGCTCTCTTATCAAAGATCACACAGGGTTTGCATCTGTTGGGGGTGGGGGCACTGAGCATAAAGGGGAAAGACTCACAGACATGGACATCAGCATGGCGATTACTGGGGGGAGCAGGATATAAGGGGACCAAATGGTAATGGAAAAAATATGAGATTAAATTAAAAAAGAAGTAATAAGTATATGCTCATTGAGGTGCTAAATCATTAGACTCTGAAAAAACATTTGATATGGTCTAATGAAAAAGAAACCATCTTCATATAGGACAAAAGTGAAGGTATGCTTAAGATTACCAAACTGAAGGCTTAGTACTTTAATATTGAAACGGCATTTGATTTAGTGATAAGTAAAAAAGAAAAGTAAAATACAGTAGGTACAGCAATTTGTAAACTGACTAAATTTATAGTTATTTTTAGAGATGCAAATAAAGAAAAATATAAGATCCAGAAAGGTTAGGCAACATAGTCTAAATCACAAGTAGAATTTATTCTACAAACTACATAAAACCTTGCCTGCAAAGCTACGTTTTCATACTGCTTCACTTCCATGGGATTGTTTTTTCATCTTGCTAATTTTTATAAACCAAGTTACTGAACACATTCTGCCTGCCTATCCGGACCTTGAAGATATTTGAAGATATTTGTGACTAAAGCTGAGTGTATGCATAAAATAATTCAAATTTCAGATATTTCAAATTAAACTACATCTAAATGAGATTAAAGAAAATTTAAAAAATAGGAGTTTTAGAAATTAATTCAGGATGTAGCTTTTTTTAAGAAAAATAAAGATTAAAAATATTAATTAATTAGAAACATATGAAAGGATGCTCAGCATCACTAGCTGTCAGAGAGATGTAGATTAAAATCACAATGAGATACCACTTCACACCAGATAGAATGGTCATCATAAACAAATCAACAAGTGCTGGCGAAGCTGTGGAGAAAAGGGAACCCTAGTATACTGTAGGTGGGAATGCAGACTGGTGCAGCCACTGTGGAAAGCAGTTTGGAATGACCTCAGAAAACTGAAAATGGAACTGCCTTTTGACCCAGCAATTCCAGTGCTGGGATTACACCCTAAAAATCCAGAAACACCAATTCAAAAGAACCTATGTACCCCAATGTTCATAGCAACATAATTTACAATAGCCAAGTGCTGGAAGCAACCTAGGTGCCCATCAGTAAACGAGTGGGTCAAAAAACTGGTCCATTTTCACTATGGAATACTGCACAGCAGAAAGAAAGGAGCTCCTACCATTCACAACAGCATGGATGGAACTGGACAGCATTATGCTAAGTGAAATAAACCAGGCGATGAAAGACCAATACCTTATGATTTCACCTGTAAGCGGAGACTAATCAACAGAACAAACAAGCAAGTTAAATGTAACAGGAGACATTGAAGTGATGAACAAACCGACAGTGAACAGAGGAGAGGGGCAAGGGGAAGATGGGGGAAACAGGGGAAGGGTGGTCAAGGAACATGTATGGGGGACTCATGGACAGAGTCAATGGGGGGGTGGGGTCAAGGGTGGGGGGAGTGGTGGCAGAAAATGGATAAAACTGTACTTGAACAACCATAAACACAATTTCTTTAAATGACCAAGAGGTACAGTATGTTGAAAGATGCACAATTATCACTAATTATTAGGGATTGTATACAAGAAGACCAAGTGTTGGTAAGAATGTGGTAAAAAGGGAACCTTTTGCTCTCACCAGTGTGGCTCAGTTGATTGAACATCTTCCCATAAACAAAAAGTCACCAGTTAGATTCCAGGTCAGAGCACATGCCGGTTGCAGGTATTGCAGGTTAAGTTCCTGGTCAGGGTGCACAGAAAAGGCAACTGGTCAGTGTTTCTCTCCCTCTCATTCTCCCTTCCTTCTTCTCTCTCTAAAAATTGAATGAATGAATGAATGAATGAATGAATGAATGAATGAATCCTTGTACTCTGTTCATTAGAGTGTATACAAGGTGTGCAAAAGTAGGTTTACAGTTGTGAGTATGCAAAACAGAATTTATTATTGTATTATTTTCATTACAAACAACTGTAAACCTAATTTTGCCCACCCCTGTATTGGTACAGCCACTATGGAAAACAGTATGGAAGGCCTGCAAAATATTAAAAATAGAACAACTATATAATTCATCAATTCTGCATCTGAGTATATACCCCAAAGAAATAAAAATAGGGTATCAAAGAGATATATGCACCCACATATTGATTACCACATTATTTACAATAGCCAAGATATGGAAAAAACACAAGTATCTATCAATGAAATGGATAAAGAAAATAACACACGTGATGAAATATTATTTTGCCATAAAAAAAGAAAATCTTGCCATTTGCCATTTGTAACATGGATGGACCTTGAGGACATTATGCTAAGTGAAATATGTCTGACAGAGAACCACAAATAGATAATCTCTCTCATATTTGCCAGGAAAAAAGTTTAATTAAACAATCAATGCAGGAGGAAAAAAAGTTATTAAAAAATTGAAGTATTCACAACACTAATGAAAAAGAAGTTTAGGATCTGGTGAAATAACTTAGGGAAATATTAAGTGGTAAATGGTCTATGCATTTTTTGAGTTAAACATATTTTTTGTTTCTTTTAGAAAGGAAATATCCATTATATAAACCAAGTTAAAACACACTCACATACCTACCACAGAGATAGTCATTTTAGTGATTATGTCCATATATGTATACAATGTAATAAATGTCAACAAATTGTGCCCTGGTTTTGTATTTATAAATGTTTGATATCTCTATACATCACTTTTTACTACTAATTCATTTCTCAATAATTACATGTTTTTGCATGTCTGCTATGTGGCAAGTCTTAAGATAGTCACTGATGATTAAATGATGGATTGAAAATACCATTTCTGCTACATAGAAATCAGATATAACTGGACAGACAGATATCATATTAGTGTGGATTATACTAATTTGGCACAGCTGAACAAGGTTTAGCAGGATTTTGTTCCCTTAATAGTTTCTAGTTAGAGCAGATGACAGAAATATTTGGCTTGGGGTCTGCAATCTAAGCACAGAGAACTTTGTCTAATTTAAAATGGGGATATATATATCTGGTGTCCTGAAGCAAATATCATAGAAAATGGTGAAATACTGATCCTTGATATCTAGGATGAGACAAGGATGCACACTATCAATATATTCCTGTAACATGTTAGAAGTCTTAACCTGTGCAATAAGATAAAGAAAGGAAAAAAATTACATGATCATCAGAATGAAATAATACTGTTATATTTTGCCATTGAAACACGTGTACCAACAAAATGCAAATTAATATACAGATAAATTATTAGACATATTAAGTGGACTTAGTATTAGATATAGTAATTGCATATAAGTAAAAGATACAAAAATCTATTGAACATATGTATACCAGCAAAAAATGAATAATAAATTTAAAGCGATATATACAACAACTTCAAAATTTTAATATATAACAGTAAGGCTAACCAAGTGTTAAGATAACAACAATGATATTTATAAAAATATAGTGAAGATGGTAGTAAGATTTTTATTCAAATGACAAAGTGAATCTAAATTTATACAGAAAATGTAACTCTAAAGGACTGAGAGTAATGATAAAGATCTTGAAGATAAGAGGAAAATGAAGGAAATTTGCAAGACTTACATTGTCAAATATATGACTTATAACTCTACAATAATTGAGAGAGTGTGGTATTAGCATATAGGTAGACAACTTGGTGAATGGATAGCAAGAGAAAATCCAGTAACAGGTATACATATATACAATCACATGGTTTATAATACAATGGCAACATAGGACAGAGGAATTCAATATCATATCAGGAAAATGGGGATAGACACCTACTCAGAGAGACACTGTGAGGGTTGAGATAATCACTGCACGACTCCCACCTAGGGTTCAGCGCATTTTATAGCTCTGTAGTTGCCAACTATCCATGAACTATATCTTACACATTTCTTCTTATAATTGTCTGTTAGTCCATTTGAAACAACTGCTTCTAAATAATTTTATTTATTTCTGAAATACAACTAACATCTTCTACTTCATGACCCACAAATATTTTATCCAATTCTACTTCACTTTCTCTGTCTTCAGGCCAGGCTTCTTATTTTTCTCACTTCAATATGCATTACTTAAGCAGCATTTGCTCAGTATCTAAAATTGCTCCACAAATTCTATTAGCCCTCTTCCCTTCTTAAAGCTAATAGTATTCTGTGGCTTAGCTAGGTACTTCTTTTTTTTTGGGGGGGGGGTATATTTTACTGAGTATGCTATTACAGTTGTCCCATTTCCCCCCACCATATCTCTTCCGCCCTGTACCCCATTTCATCATCCCCACACCTCTTACTCTTTTTTGATATCCTGGACTAACCACGTAGAGAGAACTTCCTGGGTATTTTATGTAACTTTCGTGCCTATGGTCCTGCACATTGTTAAGTAAATTTATTGTTTAGAGTCCTATACAATCTACCAAATCTGAATCATTTACTAAATGGAGTGATAGCTCTTGATAAATAGAACAGCATTCTTAAAAGTAGTGTAAAAATTGCTTTCCTAAGAAGACAGAGACTATGCTTGCCTTTGTTTGTTTTGACTGAGTCTAAATAGATATTTCAATGTGTATAAACACTAAAATGTCATGTGTAATGACCCAAGTCAGTCTTGCCTGCCTTCCTAAACTTCTTTAGAATGGATTGTTTTCTCTAATTTAAAACATTTATGGAATAACATCTGCATAATATAACCATATAAATACACAGTCTCTGGTTGAAGTTGTAAGAATGGTCATCCTACTTGTTGCTGTGACTGCTTCAAACCAGAAAAATGTACAAAAGTGCTGGTTAAAGTTCATTTCTTATAAACACCAAGAACAGATAATCAAACCTGATAACTGAATCAATAATCAGTTATGAGAAAAATATTTTATTTTCATCTGCTGATTTCTAAGACAACTGAATAAGTTCACATATTGATTTATCCATTTTTCTTACCTAGCTATCTATAACAATCAAATCATCTTGAAAGTAGATTTAGGTCTCTCTTGAAGTTAGTACACTGCACCTAAATAAATAGCATTTTCCCTTTGAAACATGGGGTACACTTGAAGTTTTCTATAAATGACCAAGTATAGGAACAATGAACCTGAAAGTCAGATATCATTGTAAAAAAAGACACATTATTTCAAGCAAGTCTTTCAATTCACAGTATACAGGACAGTTAATGCATCCAGTGGATTTCTATTTTATGCCAACAAAATTTTTATTATGTTTTACTACCCACTGAGATGGAAAACAATTTTAACAAAACATATTTAAAGCAACTCTCTGTTCTACTACAAATATCACATAAAATTCACTACTGAAAATGAATCTTTGTACCAAAATTTCCTGTTCATTTAATTTTTATATTGGTATGTCAATAATAGTTTTTTTCAGAAATATAGTTGATAAATTCACAGCTACAATATCATTTTGTACAAGCTGTTTTCTAAAAATTATCAGAAAATATTGTCATTCTTTGTTTTATAAAAATAAATACTAACACAAGAAAAATACTATGACTTTACTTCAGCAGCAATAAAAATGGAGTGAAACTTTATTCCTTAAATGCATGGACAAAATAATGTCTTCAAAGATAATGAACTATCTGCATTATTTAATAAAGAACATTTTGGCCACTTTGAACACAAGTATGCTATCAGCTGCAAATATGACAATTTTAGGATAAAATAAGTTTATGAAATTTCCTTCCTCTCTAGAATGCTGCTTTCTTGGCTACTTAGTCTGAACACAATTTGTACATGAGTATAGAAGACCTCTCCTTTTTAATACTAATATTGCAAACCTTTGAGAGGTAATGCAATTTAAAATATTATAGAAAATAAAATAATTCATTTAGAATGACTTCACAAATATTTTAAAGTTACTTAAAGTTTCCAGAATGCTAACCATACATAAGAAATATAAATGACAAAGATATTTATGTCCATTTATTTTTCCATAGGTATTAGTGAAGTCTTTAAGTTGACCGCTATGTTTACATTAAGGGCTTCAACTTCAGATTTGTACTTAGAAGGTTAAATTTATTCAGATGATATCATGGATTTAGGTTACTTAAATTACAATGACTAAGGTTGAAATGTTTCTATGTGTAATATACAGTGGTGGTCAAAAGTAGGTTTACAGTTGTGAGTACGCAAAACAGAGTTCATTCCTGAATTATTATTTATTAATTGTATTATTTATTTGTATTACAACTGCAACCCTACTTTTGTGCACCTCTGCATATCAGAATTCTACAAACAGCTGTATAAATTTTGATATCCATGTGATAAAGATTCAATTGATGTCTTGGGCTGAATCTCCTTTGTGAATTCAGTCATAATATGCTACAAAAGGCTCAAATCAGAATATTAAATAAAGATAAAACTTGTTCATTCTTTTGGTATTACCTTTTCATTTCAATACTAGCTATTATCTATTGGGAGATTCATTAAACTACTGGTGAACAAGTCACTGTATATAACCCATTAGCTGGAAATGCATATTGGGGAACAAGCTCTCCTTATAGTAATGAGATATGATCAAATATTGAATTTGATAGAGTACAGTGATTGGCACTAGGATGTACTATTCAAGCCTCCTTTGGATTAGTTTTAGGGTCAATGTTAGAGTTTGAAGAACAAAATTTTGCAATACAAGAGAGCCTTCACACGTGCTCTATAATGTCTGTGCAAACCCAAAAGTGCAAGGCATGCTAGCTAGTGATTTCCCAGTAGAATATAATGTTGTTAAAAGAAGGATCTCCTCCCTGTAATTTCAGATTGCAGAGTCCCCTGAAGCAGAATTTGAATGTACAGCCCTGGTGAGAGCAGGTGAGAGACACACTTCTAACAGAGATGAGTGGTTTTTCCAAACAGGGTGGTGATACTAAACAGCTCCGCTATGGGCTATACTAGCTACAGTTGGCAAAACAAACTTCATATTCAACCTCTCCACTTAATGCAGATGAGGAACTATTATGATCACCCCCTATTAATTCTGAAAACCCAAAATTTTGGAAAGGTTATATGGATTCCTCAGGTTACCATGAAGTAAAGCTACAAAATGACAAAGCTGGAATTTGGATCCAAACAGTTTAAGTCCTAACTATGTATTCTACATAATAGTACATTTTAGCAGTTCTCTATATCATTGTTACAATTGCTACCTATGCTTTCAAACATTCTTAACCCAAATCCTGTATGACTTATTTAGATCCATTTTGGACATGGTGAAACTATTACAGAGATGTTAACTAATTTCACAGCTGTCCCTGAGGTACTAAATGGTGGAATATTTCAGATGTCAAAGCCAGTATTCCTCCTTTATTGCATTCTGCTATGAGTGCTTAATTTTTACGACTGTCAAAATAAAAGATAGTCTGAACTTTTTGTATCATAATTAGTATGATAAGATTTTAGCACTTTGGAAAATACTTAATATTTTGTGTTGTTAGATTAAAATACATATTCTTATATACACATTTTATTGGACTTTCTTTTCCTCCTTACTTATTTAGACACCCTTATAAATATGTTAATATACTTACTTATATGTTAATATACTTATTAGATGACAGAGAAAAGTACTACACATGGATAGAGCATAACTCTGGAGTTTCCTCTTATTTTTTGTTCCCCTGAGTAGTTTTATTCACCATTAAGTCCATATACATGTTTTCATTCCTATATTTTAAAAATAACTTACCTTAAATGCTCATGAGCTCAGTGAACTCACTGAAAATTTGGGTTGGTGGGGCTTGTCTAGGTCTTATCACACAGCACAGAGTGATACCTCTCTTCTAACACTCTCCCCCCTGCTTCATGGGACATCTCCATGAAGGCCCATCTCATGACACCTTATTCTCAAGTGTTTCCTACTTTCACTCTCCATTGCATTACACTATGTTATTTTCTTTATCATACTTGCTGCCTTCTGAAAATTTTATGTTCAATTATTTACTTGTTGTCTTCTATTGCCTACTAGAGTATCGGGTCACTAAGAATTAAAAAATATATTCCTAGTTCATTCTTGTGTCCTCAGTAACTAGAATAATGTTTAAAATTTATGTTACAAACTCAAAAAAAATTGAGTTGCTGATTTTTCAGCTGAGGGTATTACAGAAGAAATCTTAGGCAGAGTCAGCTGAACTACTTTCCTGAATATGTTTCAGAATAGAAATTTTGGGAAAATGTAAGAACCAATGCTGACTGCTACTAATTAAGCTATGAAGATCAGTGTAGCCAAAATATCTCCAGTTTGAAACTAAAAGGTTTACTGGAATAGGTAGTGTTTTCAGTATTTGCATCATTGGAAGGATGTGACACTGGAAGAGAAAGAATAATAGTGAAGGAAAGTGAGCTGATGTGTACAAATTAGGAAGAGCAATGCTTAGCACATAAGTACATTTTTCTAAGAAATTTGGACAATTTCCTTGACAATAATGTCAGGAAAGTTAATGGCAAAATGAGCTCATGTTAGCATAAAATTCCAGTGACCACAATAGAATTTTTTTAAAGAACTATTTATTTTAATTTTTTATTGTTTCTCAATTACAGCTGTCCCAATTTCACCCCCATTGCCCTTCCCTGCCCCACCCCTCCTCCTACTCCTTCAGTCAATCCCCATCTTGTTGGTCATTACCATGGGTCCTTTATACATGTTCCTTGACTAGATCCTTCCCCTTCTTTCCCCTGTTATCCCTCTCCTGGCTCTCCTCTGGTCACTGTCAGCTTCAATAGATGTTTTTTTAATTTTGTAAAAATAAAAGAGTTAGTTAACTGATATGTCTGCTTCATCCAGTGGGTAAATGCATTCAAAGTAAGATATAAATAGCTACGAATTGTTAAGAATAACTTAAAACTAGGCCAGCTACTCAGTGATACATCTTACTGTGGCCACACCTGTTGTTAAATCTTAGTTTCTGTTCCAACTGGTCAATTATTTTATTAATTGTAGGTGAAAAGATACTAAGAGAGCAACCAACCATTTAAGTGCCTTTCTATTTCCATGTTCAGACAAATTGCACTTGGGGTGTTGGACACATTTCAAATACAAATATTTGGCAATTGCACATATTTAGTAACATACAAGTAAAATAGGAAAGGAGCCAGATGACAAGTTGTAAAGAGAATAAATTGGATTCTGAAAAGTACTGCCAATACCATACTTATTAAATGACAAAGTTCAGATAATGTGCAAGGTAGTGGATATAAAATGGCACACTAAGCAAGCAGTCTGTAAAAGAGTCAATAAGCAGGTAAAATGTCAATAATAAAATTTATCAGCTAAGATTACTAGATAGATGTCTGTACATTTTGGGAAAAAAGTAGTGTCAATGTTAGAGAACTTCAACAAGAACAAGTCACCCTAAATAAACTAATTAATTTTTGCATGTAAGTTATGTGGTCTTTAAATTGTAAAACCTTACATTTATATTACATCTTATTTATAAAACATATGTATATCATTTAACTTTTCCACATTATAATCAATAGTAACTATTTATTTTGATGTGTGTAATTTTGTGTAATTTTATTTGAAATACTTCAACATTGACAATATCATATTTGTCTTCTTTGATTAGTTTAAGCTATACATTAAGGACAGTTTTCTTGGCCTTTTAAAGGAATTCCTACTCCAAAGACGATTTCCTAGCATTTAATCAGAAAGCCTATTTTCTAAATATATATGCTACGAAAGAAAGGTTCAGTTTTCATGTCTTGTGTTATCATTGAAAGATTGCTTAATTAGAATAATGAATATGAGAAATGGGTTTTAATTTTACAAATCCATGGTATTACAGAAATAAGGATAGATTAAAACATTTAGAGTGGATATTTACCCCTGTATAAAGAAAGCATGAAAAGCAACCCAAGTGTCTATCAGTAGATGAATGGTTAAAAAAGCTGTGGTACATTTACACAATGGAATACTACTCAGCCATAAAAAAGAAGGAAATTTTACCCTTTGCAACAGTATGGATGGACCTGGAAAGCATTATGCTACGTGAAATAAGCCATTCAGAGAAAGACAAGCACTATACAATTTCACTCATATGTGGAATCTAATGAACAAAATGAACTAACAAGAAAAATAAAGACCGGCTCGTAGACAGAGAGCAAGCTGACAGCTGGGTTGAGGGTAGAGAGATTGAGCAAAAAAGCAAAAACAAAGGAGAAAAAACTCATGGACATGGACCAACAATGTGGTGACTGCTGGGAGGAGGTCGGCTTGGGGGAGGTGGGGGAGTGGACAGGGGTATAAATGGTGATGGAGGGTGGACTTGGGGTGGTGAACACATAATACAGTGTATAGATGATGTGTTGTAGAGTTGTGCATCTTAAACCTTACACCTGTATAATTTTGTTAACTAGTATCACTGCAGTCTGTCCAAGCCTTTAGGAGAATTGTAGAAATTATACCTAGAATTTAATTATTATTGTGACCTCTTTTGAACTCTAAATATAGGAAGGTTTTTGGTTTTGGTTTTTAAATGATTAAAATCCTTTACATGAACTATTGGGGAAAAAATGATGGTTTATTCAAAAGTAATCTGTTCATTCATCATCAAGTGGACAGAGTCATGTTCTAGCAAGTAACTCTCCTTAAATAACTTACCATCTCATAGGATAAATAAGAACTGTGCCCACAATAGTAAGGACAAACATCTAGGGAAATAAGAACAAGAGGGAACTTTTGGCAAAGGTGAGCTATTAGTAAATACAGGTTGGGGGGCTTTGATCCTGTCATGGTATGAAGGCTTCAGATGTTAATGATGGTTGTGTAAAATGGTTCAGTATGGAGGCATCTTAGATACATTTCTTACAATTTTTTGGCCAGGAATCTAAAACAAGCTTCAGTCTGTGGCTGTAATTTTTGTGCAAAATAATATATATAGATTATAATCTGAAGCATAAAATAAATAGTATATAAATTTATATTTGTATAAATTATTGAGTAAATACATAAACAAGGCAGACATGACAAATCTTTCTTACAGAAAAATTAGAAATAACTTTTGGAAAAAGTTGCCTTCCAGGAGATAAAGCTTAATTTTTCTCTCTTTTCATGTTGTCCAGACTTAGTGACAAACTTTAAAGGTCTTAACAAAGTGATCAAGCTTAGTGTCACAATAATAAGCCATGTTGGTATCATGCACCTTCTGACACAAAGAAATGAGAATCACAATTCATCCACATGGGATTTCCCCCCAAACTCTGTACCCGCAGCCTAACCATGAAAAGACATCAGAAAAAACAAATATGAGTACCTCACCAGTACTCTTCGAAGCTCTCAAAGGTCATGAAAAACAAGCATAAAAAGCACATACAGGTTAAAAGAAACTATGGAAATATGATGACTACGTGCAATGTGATATATTAGATCCTAGAACAGAAAAATGACATTAGTGGAAACTGGAAAAATAGGAATGTCTGTAATACAGATAATAGTAATATACCAATATTAATTTCATAAGTTTCGATAAATGTACCATGGCTTTGTTAACATCAAGAGAAACTGGTGAAAGGTATAAGGGAATTCTCTTAACAACCTTTCACGGTTCTATAAATCTAAAATTATTCCAAACAAAATGTTTGCTAAATGTTTATTTAAAACAAAAGCAGAACATAGAGGGTTAGGGTGGGTGAAGTAGGATAGGGTTTGTTTGGAATAAGTCATATTTGCCTTTGCTCATCTCATCCTCCTTGTCACGAGAGAAATGACCAGGTTTTTGATTACAGGCTAAAAAAATAAAACTTTCATAGCTCTTTCTGAATCACTGATATTTTTATATAGTAAATTTTATATGTTTTTGAATTTTTCTATTTAAAATTGCATTAATTTCACTAAAGTTTGAGATGAAAATTGGCAAATCTTGCCATTTTATTAAATAGCCCTGTTTGCACTTGATCTTGTTAAGCAAAACACTTTGATAAACTCAGCTGGCCCAATGACATCCTCAAGCCATCAGTGCTGAGGTCAGACCAATAAATCACAACTCCACTTCTGGAATTCTCCACCTTTGTAAATTTGTTTTGTTTTCCCTTCTGGCTCTGCACCATATTACTCTGGGTGAAAATATGGTAGATTTTGTGTGTTGGTTGGTTCCCCTAGAAAAGAATTTAATGTGTACTTCACAGATGTTTCCTTATATTGGCCTGAGGAGGTACAGATGTCTAACTCTGCCTATTTCTAACAGAGCAGAAATATTCTGAATACACTTTGGCTGCTGTTTCTCTGGCAAATTCTTAGTTAACAGTTTTGAAAACCCAACCACATGCAATTGAACATGGACCTATCGCAGTATTTAAGAGAAAAATCTAAAGATTAGGGTTTACTTTTAGCAAACTCATTAATTTAATATTAAAATGTACTGATCACACATTAGAGTAGCAAGCCCATTAGGTTCCGCCAATTGAACTGCATATAAAAAGCAGAACCTACCTCATTGAGTATGCAGCCTAATTTAGAAAGAGGCAAGTGAATAATTAAAATTTTCCATAAATAGTATACTTGAATATGGTCAGGTAAATATCATGCCAGAAAAAAAGGTACCCAAATAATAATATAAACAGCATAAACTTCCTTGAAACTATATGTAAGCTGAAACTTAATGAGTGTGTAGGCATGTGCCAACACATATTAATACCTCAATTATATTTGAAGATTATTTTGAAACCTTGAGACAAAACTTATTTTGTTGTCTAAAATATGCTTTTGAGAATATATAATGAAGTGTTTTGGAAGTAGTTTCTTACACCACGGTCATCAACCACAAAAAGCAAATGATCAAGTCCATATATCTATGATGTAATATTTTATGTGTATATATGTATGCACATATGCACACACATGTGTACATATACATATGATTGTGTGTACACATATATGACTGTACATATTGACATGGGAATCCTGACATCTCTATCACCTCAAAATAGAGGCACCATTAATAATTTAATGTACAAATATATCTGTATACCATGATTAATGTTATTTGTAAATATCATAATAATATGTATGATGTGCACAAACTAAGAGAATCAAATGAAATTGAGTAAAGAAGGACCCAGGTCAACTTTATGGGCATGACTTGTACAGTTTCACAGGGCTCACAGTCATGAGGCTTTACCTTCAGCTTAATTCTCTGCTGTTACCTCTTGAAATTATTGACAATTTTCTGTTTAAATTTGTGTTTTCAAAATGAAGTCAGATGAGAAAATGGAACAAGTGGGAAAACAAAGGAGATATGTGCAATATGTTTGTCTGCCACTCCTTACCACCTCATTCATGTATAGTGTTTCCAAAGCCCTACAAGGGTGACACAGAACTGTGGTACAACTGATGTGTGGGGTTCAGCGGGACTCAAAACAAGTATAAGGAAGTGACATCTGTGACTAAACAAGCACAGGCAATGACAGCCCCAAGAGGTCCTGCTTTCCATTCCAACAGGCAATTTCTCTGACCACAAAAAGGCAAAGACAGTCAATTAACACAAACAGTGAAGGGAACATATCCTATTCTTCCTTCTTATTGTGTTACTTCTCTGTATCAGCTAAATAACTACTTAGACTGAAATGATGACACCAAATGAGAGATAAAGATAGGACTACCCAGAGTTAATTTTCTTTTCAGTCCTTATTCATCAGTAGGCCAAAGGTAGAGTGTTGGCAAAATATACCATCTTGTATCATATGCAAAATAAAAAGTCATGCTAATTTAATTTTGTACAGTCCCATGGTCATAGAAACAATGAAATACATACATGTATAATGAGCTAAAAATGTCTAATTTTGGTGAATCCACGTATGAATTAAATGATTTTATATTTTCATTAAAATTGTCATTGTACAATATAGTGTTAAACAATAAAAATTAATGGTAATGACTTAAATTTTTAATTTTTCTTTACTTAGAATAGCACTAAATATCAAATAAAATACAACATGCCAATTAGAGAGCTCACAAAGGAAAATGCTCTATATTTTAACACCTTTAACAGGGCTTCTTTGAACTATTTGCTATTACTGTTTGACATATACTACTATTTGAACAAGGGAATTCAGGGTTGTTTTTTTCCACTGGGACCTACAAATTAAATAGTGACTCTACAGGAAAAAAGAATGTTGATTACTGTTTGTAGTAACTATGACTTGAGTTTGTTGTTAGAAAGCCTTTGCATATGAAAGACAGTCTGAGATAGTAGTTAAAGTAAGGACTTTGAAGATAAACATGCCAAATTTGGATCATAGTTCTGTCACTTAGTAACTGCATGACACTATGAACTATGGAAATAGTGTAACCCATCAGTTACACATCTGTTTTTTTATCTGTAACAATAAGCTGGAACAATAAAACTACCTCCCTTATTGTCCTGTTTACTTAGAAGTCTATAAACATGTAACTATGTGACTAGACCATGGTGAATCTACATAAATTATTTGCTTCTATAATTATTACTATTCTATGTATGAATAGAACTGTTCCCAAACTCATTAAAAACCCAAGCAGAAATCATGAACTAAAATTAATCAGAAAATGATTTGGTGAGTGAAGACTTGCAGGAGACAGAAAGGAATGAGATCATAATATTACTAAAGAGTGTGCAAAGTAAGAATTAGTGGGAAATGAATTGATACAAAATTATCTAGCCTTAAGTAAAAGCCAATTATAGGCTAAAAGACCATTCAAAGCATGGTTAAACTGGGGGAAAATGGTTTGCCAAAGGCTTCAGAATGATTGTGGACAAAATGGGAGTATTACAATGCAATTTGGAAACATGTGAGGGGTGGTCTCAGATAGAATTCAGTTCCCCATCATAGGACGTAACAAGTGCTGACTGCAGTAACATGCCTAAAGGTTCTTATACTATGCAAAAGAGTCAACCTCTTTTTGTGAATTATATAGCTTATAAAGTATCATGTAACATTAGTTTTGGAGGACAACAAAAGAAAAATAAATAAAAGTGAAATAAATTCATAAAAAGAGTAATTGGGTCAAGAAAGGAGTCACTGTGAATATTTGCAGTGGGGTTTTTGCCTTATAAGGATAATAGTAAAGGGATTAGAAATAATGCTCATGAAAATGAAGAAAGGGGAAAGTCTAAGTCATACAGAAACTGATTTTTCCCTATAGATGGTTTTGAGGAGAAATGGCGATTTCTAATGAGAAAAATATTTAACTAGACAGAATGTGAAGAAGTATCTGTTGTCAAAACAGAATGTGCAAATGACTTCTAGAGCCTCACACCTCAAAAATCGCCCAGACCATGGCCATCTTACCTTGTGGCAGAGAAGGATTTCCTCTGAAGCTACATAAGCTTGAGCTTCAGAGGTTATTTCACGTGTCTCTTCCAAACTCTACTTTATTTTTCTAAAGGGTTTATAAAATAGTGTTTGAAAATTCATAAATGTAAACTCTTTAATAAATGTGTTAAAGGTCAAGTGTTAAAAGTAATATTCATATGTGTTAAAATGTCATGTTTGTATTTGTCAAAGGGCACGTGTATATGTCACCTCCTTTTTTCTAATACTTGACAACACCTCCACATGATAGGGTATCTTCTTAGTAGTTGTCCGAGTAGCTCTCCCTACAACGGCCCTTTCATAAGCTCCAACGGTTCTTTCATATTAGTGTCTGAACCTCCATGTTTGATGTCATAATTAGAAATTAATTTTTATTTTGTTTTGTAACCCCTATTCAAACAAAAATAACATCTTTGATGTGTTTTAAGATGAGCTTAACCATAATAGCACATATTTCTTCATTCAGTTCTTTAATTAAAATGCATATCAATCATTTAATTTTTAAAAATTTTTACTTTAACATTTCCTTACTTTAAGTGCAACCAAAAAGAAAATAAATGTTGTTTAATAACATAGGAATGCTTTATCAAACAAATTTTTAAGCCTTATTTTTCAAACTCAGGAGGTTTAGAAAATGCAGATGGGTTTAAGAATCCCATTGTTAAAATAAAGATGGCTTTTCTTCCTTGTGTGAACTTAAAAGAACCTCTCTATACCATGTGTATCATTCCTTAATCTTTTTATTGCCTTTCATGTTTGTAGGTAGATATTAAAAAGAACACATGCTACCATTAGGCTGTAAAATCCATTAGAGCTTATTAAAGAAAGTGTGGCACAGAGGTTTATGTAACAACTTCTGCTGCTAGACATGATGGAGTGACAGCACCCAGGTTTACCCTCCCACTTTAAAAACTGAAAAAATAAGGAAAATTTGTGAATCAGCATTTTTCAGATATTAGACAACCCTGCAATTAGCCCTAAGAGAAAACATTTAGAATGCAATCACCCAGTTACTACTAAATTTAATATAGAATATATGCATTCAGTAAATTTTCGTTTCACGGCTTTATCGCCTTGAGTAAGCCATGCCTTGGTGGTTACATTTCTTCTACACTGAACAGGTAAAAACAGGGAAACCATGGACCAGTACTTTTGTAGAAACTTAGGATAATTTTTTTATTCCATAAACTCAAATAAGGACACTTTCAGAAAATTTTATGCAGGCTACATACTTACTTCCACAATAAAATATCATTTTAAATGCCTCAAGTTTTCTCAATCATTTATTTCATCATATAAAAAGCATGAGGAATTATCAGGAGAGGTGAGCAGAACCAGCTTGTAAATGGCTCTGCTCCCTTAATATAGAGGTTTTGTTTTGTGATCTTCCACGCTGCAACTTCATCTCCTTTTGCTGACCCCTATAACTGAGTTAGCCTGTGCAATCAACACCTACGCTCATCCTTGTGTTTAAAAATTCCCACATTTTGTTTGGAGCCATGAGAGTTGTTGTCAATGTTCACACCAATAAAAATGTTACATAGATTTTACAAAACAAATGTGGACGATGGCAAGAATTCTAGTTCCACCTGAACTCCAAACCCAAAAAAAGGTGGACATATTTTAACTAAATAGAAACAGACTTATTCCAAGAGGTGTTAACTGTGGTCACTATAATAAATAACAAGCATGTGCATTAAAGAAATCCAAGTACATATGCATATTTGAAATTTCTACTTTTTCCATATGACTAAGTATACAGTATAGCTCCCTCCTATTTTCTTAAGTTACTAAGTTATAAAGCAAAAAGGCATTATAATTTTTAAAAATGTTATTCTGTCAGGCAAACTTAGCTAAAAGATACTGAGACAGTGCTAACATTAAATATAAATACACATTGTGATAATGTTTATACAGTAACATTTCCCCCTGTTAAAACTCTGACACAACCATTTAAAAATCATTATTTTTGTGATTTGTGGATTTTCAAATTATCTCAGATTAATAGTGTTATACATAGGTAACATATATATATATATATATATATATATATATATATATATATATATATAACTCCTAGTAAGATAAAGAAGGCAGCTATTTCCTAAAGAAAGTAGATACTTTGATGTTTTTACAATTGTTCACTGAGGAGCTTTAGACCAAGGACTGCTGTGATGGACCCCTCCTGTCCGGCCCAACCTCTCAACTATTAGCAAATATTCATCTAGCTAATTTTTCATTCTCACTTTCAAGCCCTTTGCCAAACCAGATAATATGCTTAGAAACATCTATTTTCTCTTTTCACCAGGCCATGACTTTTTTATCAGACATATCCAAAATTTTCATATCATTCTGGACATTTCCTAGTTTGACTGGAAGAAAGACGCCAGATACCCAAACCAATTCTACCTGAAGGAAGAAGTCACATAATTGTTCCCCAGGCACTTCATTCTAAGTATGTGCTATTCAGGTCCTCGCTCTAAAATGTACTTTGACCTAAAGCTTATTTTACGGCCCCTGTATTTGCATCACATTTTATTTGGCTCATTTAATGTCTTTTATTTGTTTGCATGGTCTTCCTTAGATTTATCGGATTACTAGAAGCCAAGAACCTTGTCTAGAACTCAAAAAAAGGTCCATTTCTCTTTAATCCTTAAGAAGATGCTCATGTAATGACTTTTGATGTAGAAGAAAATGTATCAATCTACAGCATCAGTAGAGATTGTTTCTGAACCTCCAGGGAAGCCACAGATATGCTCAGAGAAAAATGCTTTTGTAAAAATGTTCAATACATTTTAAAGAAATTAAAACAAAATAAACTGGTTGTCAAAAGTAAGCAAATTTATTTTGCCCCCAAATGCATATTTTTAGAGGCTTAGATTGTTATTTTATATGTTCTATTTCTAATGGGTTGATTCAAACATATAACAATTGCTGTCACTTATTATCGGTTAAAATGTTCAATTTAAAGATTTTATCCATGATTCCACATGAAATAGTTATCTTTCTAAATCGAAACTTGAATAATTTTACTTGTTTTCCATTTGGTTTTTTCTTCTTTGGTAGGGAATGAGGATTGGTTGCTACAGCAACAGATTTACTCTCCGAGCACATTTGTGCTTTCATCAGATAGTCACTCAGACAGTGAGCTCTGCCTTCTGAATGTCTGACTTTTACAACCATAGCTAATTACAAAACCTGTAACAATTCCATTCTGCTACCCTCAAGGTTAATATAAACCATGTAGTATTGAAGCAAACGTGGACAGTGAAAACAATTCTTAGGGAGAACAGAAAAAAGCAAGTAATTACATTATAAAATCTATAGCCAAAAGTATTAAATTTTATCTGTAGTTGTTTGGTTTGCAAAAGATTTGGGGGGGAATGAAAAAAATGTCACTTTTTTCCTTTCTTTTTCATTTTTCTCCATCACTGTTCAACAGAGTTCTTAACAAATACTCAGAACTAAAATATATTGACTTTCAATCACTTGACTTTTCAACTAGAGAATTTAATTCAAATTAAGGAAGGAAGTTAAACTCACATGTTTGGATTTCTACTCTATGAACTACTATTTTTGTATCTGACTGATCATTAACTTCTTAAATACATGTTTTTTTCACACTATCTAACTTAAAATTATACTACAGAACAATGTTAATCAAAACATCATGAAGTTGGAAGAAAAACAGGAAAACTAAGGTAACAGAATTGAGAGCCCAGAAATAAAACCACATGTTTATGGGCAAATAATTTTTGACAAAAAAAGTCAAAAACATACAGTGTGGGGAAAAAGCCTCTTGAAATGGTGCTGGGAGAATTGGAAAGCCATATGCAAAAGAATAAAACTATAATTTGTCCCTGAGTACAAAAATTGGGGAAAACTGGGACAACTGTAACAGAACAACAATAAAAAAAAAGAATTCAAAGTGAATCAAGGAGCCCTGGCTGGTGTGGCTCAGTGGATTGAGTACTGGTCTGGGAACCAAAGGGTTGCCAGTTTGATTCCTAGTCAGGGCACGTGCCTGGGTTGCAGACTGGGTCCGCAGTTAGGGGTACACGAGAGACAACCACACATTGCTGTTTCTCTCTTTCTCTCTCTTTTCTCCTCTCTCTAAAAATAAATTTTTATTTAAAAAAATTAAAAAATGGATCAAAGAGTTCTAGCAGGATTGCTCAGTTGGGCAGGGAACTGTCCCTATTCACCAAAATGGGTCAAAGACCTAAATATAAGATCTGAAACAATAAATTAAACATAAATATTAACCTCATAAACCTTGGTCTTAGAGAAGATTTTATGAATTTGACCCTAAAGGCGAGGGAAGTAATGGCAAAACTAAAGGAATGGAACTATATCAAACCAAAAGCTTCTGCACAGAAAAAGAAACCACCACCAACAATGACAACAAAAGGCAACCAACCAAATGGGAGAAGATATTTCCAAGCAATAATCTGACAATGGGTTAATATCCAAAATATATAAAGAATTCAACGCCAAATGAACAATCCAATTAAAAAATGGGCAGAGGAACTGAACAGCCATATCTCCTAAGCAGATATACAAATGACCAAGAGATATATAAAAAGATGCCTGACTTCAATGGCTATTAGGGAAACGTAAATCAAAACTACAGTAAGATACAACGTCACAGTTATTAGAATGGATCTTATCAACAAGACAGGTAATAGCAAGTGTTGGAGAGGTTGTGGAGAAAAAGGAACTCTCACACACTGATGGTGGGAATGTGAACTGGTACAGCCACTATGGAAAACAGTATGGCAGTTTTTTGTTCTTTTTTAATTAAGAATAGAGTTACCATATGACCCAGCACCCCCTCTTCTGGGTATCTACCTGAAAAATTTGAGAACATTTATTTGCACCCCTGTGTTCATTGCAGCATTATTCACAGTGGCCAAAACATGGAAGCAACCAAAGTGTCCTCCAATAGGTGACAGGATAAAGAAGATGTGGCACATATATACAATGTAATACTACTCAGCAGTAAGAAATCATGAAATACTGCCATTTGCAACAACAAGGATGGACCTTGAAAATATTGTGTTAAGTGAAATAAATCAGTCGGTAAAAGCTAAGAACCATCTGATTTCACTCATATGTGGGATACAAAACTGAAACTCATAGACGACAGTGTGTTGGTTACCAGAGAAAAAAGGGTGGAATGGGAGTAGTAAAAGGTAAGGGGACCAAATACATGGTAACAGAAGATGATTTGGGTGGTGGGCACACAATGCAATATACAGATCATGTATTATAGAAATGTACATCTGAAACCTATATAAGCTTATTAACTAATCTCATTCCAATACATTTAATTAAAATTTAGTTACAAAGTTGCAGAATATACAAATTAAATTAGAAAACAAACTGATTATTCAAAGCTTGTGCTTTGTTGACTTTTAAAAGAGCAATCAGATGAAATATGTCAACCCAAAAAGAGCCTTTGGAAAATAAATAAATGCTGTGGGAATGAAAAAAAAAAATCAGCCAGAAGGAAACTAAAGTTGAGGAAAACTCTTAGAAAGTAAAACACAAAGATCCATAGGAATAACAGAGGAGTAAATACAGAATGAGTCCAGGAGGTACAATATTCAGTCACTTGCACGACACTGCAATGATTAAATCTATCAGGAGGGCTTCCAACTGACAGTCCCCCAGGGGCATCACTGCTGCTTTGCCTAACCACCATTGTGAACCAAACTCTGCACGCTCGCTCCAGCGCTGTGTGCATCTGCACGTTCCACCTTCACTAGCCATAAAAAAAAAAGAGCAAAATGCTAATATTCCCCCAAAAGCTAGAATAATTTCCTTTAATTAAGAAATAACAAGGGATTCCTTCCCAAAATGACATTTCAAAAGAAATTCCAGTCTTTTCCTATAATTTCACTCCTCAAGTACTCACAGAACCTGAAGAATAACTTATATTGGTTTACTTTTTTATTACCATTATTATCTGTTAGAATAACACAGGAATACTCCTTCCGGACAGGTGCAGTAATTTATAATGTCTCAACCTACAGGCCTTTGAGTTTTTTGTTTCACATATTGTCTTTGGATACAGGTAAAATTTTGGACCCTAAATATTTTATATGTAGCGATGCATCCTACAGCATGGTTTAGAGCAGAATGTTGGAATGGCTCTAAAAATCAATCAATAATATGTTCATAAAATAAATTATGTATATCCCTACCAAAGCAAATTATCATCTAAAAATTTCATTATAATCTTCCATCATAGTCTCTATCTCTCACCATTCTACCAAAAACTGTTACAAATAACATATTACACATATTTTTATTCCTTTCCCTATTTATCAATGTCATTTGTTGTTACTTTAAACATGTAAAAATTATTTTCTCTACATGTGTTGTCCTACAGTGACCATGTGATACTTATGAGTGGTTGAAGGATTTCAACTAGGTCTCTTATGTCAGAATATATCCATTTTCCATTAGATATATAGAATTTTATTATGAATAGGTTGAGAATGTTTTGCAACTATATTCTTGTTTGAAAAAAAAGACTTAAACAGGAACTTAGAATCACATATATCATTAAGATAAAGCTATAGATTAAAAGGTACACAATATCTTAGAAAAGTAATTAAGGAACAAAATCCATTAGGAACAATAATTTTCTACTCCTTATATTGAAGTGTCACTTTAAATTTGTTTTATCAAGGAAATGCCCCTGTATTGTTCTCTGTGAGTTCTGCGATAAGTGCAGTGATATGACAAGTCCATGGTGTCCTCCTTTCCAATCAGAGAATTTATGTGCTGTTACCCTACTAGCTCAAAGAACTACCATCTATCTGTTCTTGGATTAATATATTAATACATCAAATGGTTTCAAGCAATGTCTTAGTCCATTCTGGCTGCTCTAACAAACCCACTGAGACTGATGGCTCATAAACAACATTTACTTCTCATTTCTGGAGGCTGGGGAGTCCGAGGTCATTACACAGGCAGACTCCCTGTCTGGTGAGACCCTGCTCCCTAACTGAGAGCGGCCTGTTCATTGTAACCTCACGTGGTGGAAGGGATCCAAGGTCTCTGCAGAATATCTTTTGCGGACACATTAATTCCATTCAGGTAAACTTTGTCTTCACTTTTTCTCCATTATTTTAAATATTATAGAACAAAAAGTTTGTTTTTCTCTCCCATGAATGTTCAGTGAGTAGCGTTTAACTTATAAGGAAAACTGACAATTATCTGCATCAAGAGAAAGAAAAACGTATCAAAGCTGTGATCACACTGATGTTGTAGAAGAAAAATCATTGCTCCTCAGTAGTACATCTATAAAATAATTCATTTTAAATAATCAATACTTACTATGTATAGTAAATATATCCCTCAGAAATATATGTGGAAAACACAATCAAAGGTGAACTCTAATGTGTCACAGGCTTCCATAATACCCTGCCCTTGGCTGTATGCATGATCTATCATTTGCTTTTAGCTAGAATGTGGTGAAGGTGACAGGGCAGTCACTCCCTTGATCGAGTTCTGCTACATAAGACCCCACCTTAGCAGGCTGAGAGAGTTCTCCTGTAGACCTTGTAGAAGTGAGTGGCCCACATGGTAAGAACATAGCCAGAAGTAGTGAGTTCTGTGTCAAGGAATTATGAGTAATCCCTAGAACTAAGAACAAATTCTGTCTACAGCTACCAACAAAGAAACTTAGTTTTACAGATGCAGGGACCTTCATTCCATAATGATGTGGGTCTGAAAGGGAACCTTGGCCTCCAGGAAGGAATGCAACCCCGCTGACCCCCTCGTTGTTGCTCCTGACCCTGACCAGAGGGACCAGTTACACGGTAACTGAAAACTGTGCAACAATAAATGTGTGTTGTTTTAGGTTGTAACTGTTCATGATAATGTCCTACACAGCAGTAAAAGCCAATCCATCTTGTTAAATTTTGCTGAAATACTGCCCTTGAAGGTGATTTTAAACTATGAAGTAATTGCATGTGATTATGACTGTGTGTGTTGTATATCTATATTAAATGGCATATCACACTTGGCATAGAACTCAAAAACTAATTTCTAATTAAAATACCTCAAACTATTTATATTATTTTGACCAGTCCTTGTATTTTTGACTTGTAATGAAAAAAGAAAAAAAACAAACACCAGACCTGTGCTGAATTAGATGAATTATTAAGCTTAAGAAAGGAAAATCAGTGTGTGGTTATCCATAAAATATACCTTGTATTTTGTATGTTTGCTTATTTAATTTTAATTGGATATAGCTATTCCTATTACATTACTATGCAGGCAAGCGCTAGAGAAATGATTACTACTAGTTCTACATAAAGAATGTTGAAGAATGAACCAGTTAATGAAGGATACATTAAAATAAAAAGAGAGAAATAGTCAAGAAGTGCTAAGGGCCTTACTTAGTGCTGCCTTATAAGGTAACAGGTATTTGATGTTCTTTAATATTTGACAAAATTATGCTCAAATATAGAAAGTTGTACTTTGTCTGGAGATTTGCCATCACCAGAAAACATTATAATATATCACTATGTTAATCATGATTGAATCAATATTTATTATGTAAAATAAGATACTCCTGGACACATTTTGACAAAAGTATTTAAAACGTTTACCACCAAGATTTGATTGTTACTTGATTTTGGGGTTTTTAAAATTTTTATTTTCTGATTTTTTAACTGGAAAGAAAAATGTAGAATAGGTACAGTAATAATTTAAAATCAATATTATACTGATTACTTTGATTATTAAAAGGCAACTTGATATACTTAATTATTTTATGTTTTTATTTTTGGTCTCAGTGTTCATGAAAGGAAATTTAAGGTATTAGTTAGAAATTGTGTTGGTTTACATTTCATAAATAATGAATGTTGTTTAGCCTAGTAAAATATCACTTTTATCACTGGACATAACACAAGTAATTATGAAATAGCATAATGCAGTTTTATTATCCTGACAAGGCTAGTTTGCTTTGCACAATTCGACAAAAGCAAGATTACATAAAGTTTTCATTATTTCTATTTTAATACAAGTTCCACTGGCTTGCTTTATTTTCCAGGCAGAAGGTAAATTTTTTGACATTTAGAGAATTCCCTTAGCAACATGTTTTCAGTGCATTGTACTCTGCCAATTATGATCATTCCAGCTCATTAGATGCTGTCTGGAAACAAAAGGAATGAAGCAGAAATACCCCCTACTGATATATTATTTTTGGAGGATTGGCATTGCACAATTAGCAAATGTTATTAAATGTCTTTAAGTATCATTAGTGAAGAAGAATGGAAAACTGTTTAATGATTACCCCTCTCTGTGCTTTAAATGGATTGATAGGGCATGAAGCCATTCAAAAATATAAAAAGACAGGCAGGACCATCTGTTTATATATTCATTATCCCATACATTTTATTTTACATAACTATTTTATTAAAAAAGAACTCCTTGAATTGATACAGTGTTCATAAAAGAAGGTGAAACACCTACATATATCTCCAAAGAAAGGTAAAAACTCACCATTAATAACATTCAGTAACATTTATATTAGCAGGAAAGTATAGATTTTATTTCATATTACTGTAATCCTCAAAAATGTTGTCATCAGAAAATCTGAATTGTAATTTGATATAAATGCTTATAATGCAAGTGATTTTGTGTTATCATTAAATGAATCCATCTTTGTTTTTCAAAAGCTGTTTTCAAAGATTTATTATTTTATCTCAAAAACTGCTATAAATAGAATATTTGAATGATATGCCAATTTCTACTTTTAAGAAAAAAATCTCAAGAGTTAAGCTGAGTATGATTACTTTTCTTTACAAAATTTCAGAGTATTTACTTGACCATGGGTAAGAACTATTTTTTTTCATGTGTTGATACCAAGAAGAAAAAAATATGAGAGTAGAGAATGAACAATAAATAAGAAACAGTAAGTCTCCATTTGCTACAAAGCAATAGAGTCACACTATAGAACTGACCAGCCCAGCCCCTGCAATAACTTAGAATGTGCTGCATAATTCAGCTGCACTTTTAGGAATTTTTATATAATTTATGAAATGCAAATAGTCTTACTCTCCAAAAAACAACATAGAATTTTTTTAAAGTATTAAAAATATTTTTAAAAAGAAAATGCAAAAGACCTAATTAAACACTCTTTCCAGCATCTCTTTATCTCTATTGAGTATTATTGCAATTTGTAAAAAAGCCTTACTCCTTACCAACAAAGTAGATAGTAACTTTTTATAAATATTTTTTAAAGAAAAACAAACATGTGAAAATAGGAATTCATATGATACTGTGGTCAGCATCTATACAATTCTATTTCTATTGTTGTATTAGGTAGTAGAAAGTTCCAAATGAAACAAAAGAAACCACTACAAACATTAAGAAAGCAGCCCCCAGGATATGACGCCTGAAGCACAGCAACAAACTTAAAGATAAACAAGTGGGAACATATCAAACTAAAAAGCTTCTGTACAGAAAAAAATAAACAAATCAAAAATCAAAAGACTACCTATAGGATGGATGTAAGTATTTGCAAACTTTGTATCTGATGGTGGGTTAACATTCAAAATACGTAAAGAACTCATACAACTCAATACAAAAAAAGAAACAATCAAATTTTAAAATGAGCAAAGGAACTGAATAGGCTTTTTTTTTTTTCAGAGAAGATACATAAATGTCCAACAGGAACATGAAAAGATGCTCAACCTCACTAGTCATTAGGGAGATGCAAATTAAAACCACAATGAGATATCATTTCATACCTGGTAGAATGGCCACCATAAAAAAGACAAAAGTACTTGTGTGGATATGAAGAACAGGGAAGATTTGAGTACTGTTGGTGGGATTGCAAACTGGTGCAGCCATGATGGAAAGCAGTCTGTAGATTCCTCAAAAAATTAAAAATAGAATTACCATATAATGCAGCAATTCCATTTCTGAGAATATATAGAAAGGAATCAGGGAGATATATGAACCACAATTGTCATAACAGGATTATTTACAATAGCCAATACAGGTAAATAAGTGTCCAGTGATGGATGAATGGATAAAGAAGATGTGGTATATAAGCACAATGGAATATACACATAAAATACAGAAAATCTTACCATTTGCAACAATATGAATGGATCTTGAGAGCATTATTCTACGTGAAATAAGTCATAGAAACAAATACCATATGACCTCACTTACACATTTAATTTTAAGAAAAGAAAAAATAACAAACTCATAGAAAAAGAGATCAGTTTTGTGCTTACAGAGTAAGTGGGTAAATTGTGGGGGAATTGGAAGAAGGTGGTTAAAGGTATAAACTTCCAGTTATAAGTAGCAAGGATGTAATACACAACATGATAACTACAGCTAAAACTGCTGTCTGGTATATATGAAGGTTAAGAAAGTACATACTAAATGTTTTCATCACAAGAAAAAACAATTTTATTCTTTTTTTATCTATGTGAGATGATGGTTTTTACTAAAGAAGTAATCTTTAGTTAAATCATTAACTAAATGATTTAACTAAAGTGGTAATCATTTCACAGAGTATGACTATGTAAGTCAAGTCATGCTGTACACCTTAAACTAAAACAGCGCTACATGCTAATCATCTCTCAATAAAACTGGAAAAAAAAAAAAACAAAACCCAAGAAATCACCAAGGACCAACAAAAACATAAAAAATAAATAAAAGAAAAGAAAAGAAAAGAAAAGAAGTCTTTACAATGTTGTATAAAGTTGACAGTCACAATCATTAAGAATTTTAAAATTGAAAAGTATATGAAAAAATAACATTTATTAAAAATGAGAGATTTATTCACTATTTCAACTTGAAAGCATTTACTTGGCCTCCCAACAAAGATACAGATTTCAAAAAGGAAAAAAAAAACAAAAAACCCTCTGATCTGAACAATTGCAGAAATTATTAAAAATCTAGATAAAATGCCTAATATTCTTATCAGGTTGACTCCGCTTTCACTAGCAAAGTCCATTATAAGTCTATCTATTTTCACATCCTGTTACTTAAAATAGAAATTCAATTTGACCTCCTCATTATTAAGTTTATGTGAAATGCATATTTAAGAAAGGAAATATTTATATTTCAGATATAAATATTTATAAAAATGCTCTGTTGAAGTTTTTCTTAGTCTGGCTATTGCAAGTGATATTCATATTTATATCCAGACATTAATATAAATTATGATAATTTGATGTAAATGCTACTAAAAAATGTCTTTAATCTTGATATTATTCATCTCTTAATACCAGAGAGTCCATGTTTATCTAGAACCGGAAAATAGCAATCACACTTAAGTAGCCAAAATAGTTTTATAAGTTTGCATTTAAAATCTCACATACTTTACATATATGACCAACCCAAAGTATTTAGATTCTACCCAGGACACATGTAGAATGAAGTTGGTTATATGACACATATATTTAGACTGGTGACAGTATGGTTGGAAGAAATATTTTAGACTCTTGAAATAAGAACAGAAAAAAAAAAATAGTTCATGGTACTCAGTGCGTACAGCAGATTTTTCAAATAACATTTGTTTTGCTCTACTTACAACACAATTTTCTATTATTGCTCAAGATATCAATCAATATATCAGCTGATATTGACATTGACAATATGATAGAATCTTCATATGGCTCATTATCCCACATTTGGAACTCCCAAACCCAATCCTATTTTTTAGCAAGAATTCCAATCACAATTGTTTTTAAAAACTACCCATTCTTGCCCTGACTGTTGTCACTCGGTTGGAAACCATCTCGCAAAGTGAAAGGTCACCAGTTTGATTCCAGGTCAGGGCACATGCCTGGGTTCTGGGTTCAGCACCTGGTCTGGGCAGTAGGAGAGGGACTGAAGGGTGCTTCTCTGTTATACTGACATTTCTCTCCCTCTCTCTCCTTCCCTCCCATAAGAAAACAAAAACAAAAACAAAAACAAACTATTGATCTTAATAAGAGCTCAAATGAGTTAGCCAACTATATAATTATTGTGAAACTTTATTGGTTTAATTAGTAGTTATCAAAGATTTCTTAAATTTTAAGACCATATTTGAGTAGTAAAAGGTATTGAGGAACAAAACTTTTTTTAATTTTATTTCATTTATATCTATAGATATTCACCATATTAGAAATAAATAGAACTTTAAACAAGTACTAATTTAAAAATGATAATAGTGTCTATTACCTACAAAATCTTATTAAATATAACTATATTTTTCAAAATAAAAATATTCCAAGTGTATGCATTGTTTGAAATATTTTCAGATATTAGTATCTGCTATAATAGGTAGTAGCTGGATTCTTATATCCGTTTCTGTGTTTAGCTTGTGACATGTTTTTATTGAAGTATATGAAGAAAATACACCTCAAACCAAAATATAGTTGGAAAATGAAACATTATTTCAATAATCTTTTCATATAATTGTGGATGTTAGTAGTTATTAAACCCAAACTCAACAAGTGGGATAATCTTAAAATATAGTTACAACATGATATCTAAAACCTTAAAATAGCCCTGGCTGGTGTGGCTCAGTGGATTGAGTGGTGCCAACCTGTGAACCAAAGTGTTGCCTGTTTGATTCCCAGTCAGAGCACATTCCTGTGTTGTGGGCCGGGTCCCCATTTGGGGGTGCTGGAGAAGCAATCACACATTGATGTTTCTCTCCCTTTTTCCCTCCCTGTCTCTAAAAATAAATAAATAAAATCTTTAAAAAAAAAACAACCTTAAAATAAACTGTTCCTATTAGTCTTGCACTTTGACCCATTTTGTATTACAATTGGATTTTTTGCTTATGCATAATTAGATAACATAATATATTGGCCATTTGAAAAATTTTATTCATTAATTATTTCTTCCAAAAGTTGATACATTTCATGATACATTATAAAAAATTAAATTCTTTAATATAACTATCCATCTCACCCAAAAAGTGTTTAAGTATTAGTAGTCAAACTGTGTTGCATAAAATATTTTCTAAATTCTGATTGAAAGCTTTAATTTTATTATTGGCAACAAGTATAGTCAGTTGTTTTCTTGAAGAGATAATTTCCTTTTTTATATACTAAATATATGTCCCAAATACTCAGGTTTAAATAACCATCATTTGTATGTTAGGATGTTAAGTTTTTTTGGTTTGTTTTTTTTAAGTAAAATGGTGTTCCGTGAAAAAGCAGCTAATTCAGCTCACAAATCTACCATGTATATGATTCTTCTTGAAATAATCATGGCACTACAGTATGCAGCAGAAACACTTTGGCAGTACTTCCCAATTTATCACACAAAAAATTAAAATGTACACAACACAAGGCTTAATATTTAATGAAATTAATTTGTACTACTTGACCAGGAGTATCTTTTATGTAGAATTTTTGTTTGTTTATGTTTTCCTATTTAATTGTATTTCTTATTTTCCTTTTTTTTTAAACCACAGTGGGTGGCAGAGAGGAATACAGTGACCATTATTACAGTATGAAGCCACTGCCTTGATTAATGCTGAGATACCAACAGTTATGCCCACCATCGCTTTTGACCAACAGTGCAATGCCAACACAATGTAAAAGTCAAATCATATCTTGAGTTTAGTTATGAAAATAATTTTGACCTTGTAATGCCCTGAAAGAACATAGGGAACCCTGGAAGATCCAAGGATCACACTTTAATAACTACTCTATAAAGCTAATGTATTACTTGGTGCAGTAATTAGAAAATTCATATTATTTATAAAACTGCTTATTATCTTCTGCAAATATTATATATATATATATATATCTCCAGTTTTATATCTTAGAGACATACAAATGTATCAGTGAGTAGACATATCATAAAAGTTTTGTGACTTCTATATTATGCTGTCTAACCATTATAAATTGATATTACTCATAATTAATAATTTTGCAATAGCTTAAATCCTGAATGATACATCTTCTTTACTTCCGTATCTTAGACCATAGGTAGTAATTATTCTAAAGTGCCTGAGTGTGTTAAAGTATAAAGAACAGGTGCCAAAACTAGATAGGATAGGTGTGAGTCCTGGCCTTGCTTTGTGGCCATATCAGGTTTCTTTCTTTTTTGAAGATAGGCACAATATTAAATTACTTAATTCATATCTGAAATAACTTCTTTATAATCCATTATTTTTACTGATGATCAGAAAAAAGTTAACTTGCATGAAGTAATTTGATCTCCTCTTGTTTATAAATGTCCCTTTCAGGTTAACTTAGTCTCTTTGGGGATAAATAGTGACCAGTTTGTCAGTTTCCTCTTTTGCTAAGTTGATAACATTGTAGTGAAAATTAAATTAGAAATACAGGGAAATAAGATATAAGCATAAATAACAGTGTAAAAACTAACTAAATGTTAGCTAATACAAATAAATAAATTTATAGTAAAAGGAATCATAATTTAAGGAGGAGGGTTTCTGAGAAACCCAAAGTCACTACATATTTCCAGATTAAGATTATAAGGTACCTCCATTTCAAAACATTTAAATAATTAGTACATTATAAGACCAAGGATTTGATATATTAAATAAACATTGATGAAAGAGAAAAAAGGGCCATTTGCCTTTAAATTTCTGGTTATTAAAGTCAGAATTTTAAGCCTATCCCAAATAATAACAATTTATCCTAATTGTTTCTCCCCATGACAATTGATCATTTTAGTCTTACTATAAATGCACACCAACTTCTAAAAATTAATTATAAGCTTATATTTTTGTTAATATAAAAAAGAATATGAATAATATGTTTCTGTAATAGTGAAAATTCAATATACAAGGTTGGTCCAGAAGGTATCAAGCCTCGTAATATGAAAAATGGAGACATTTATTGAAGAAGATACAAAAGAAATACAAAAGAACCATTGTACTTAGGACAATGACACTGCAATCTCCTTCAAAGTAGGCACCTTGAGACCTCACATAGTTCTCCCATTCGCCATCAGGCACCCCATCATATTTTTCCGAATCTCACTGACAGTCTGAAATCTCTTCCCTTTCAAAGGTGATTTTAGTTTTGGGAAAAGCCAGAAGTTGTAGGATACCATATCTGGGCTGTAGAGGAGCTGAGTCACCTGGGTGATTTGATGTTTCACAAAAGTCTCTGCATGAGACATGATGTATGAGCTAGTGCATTGTCACAATGAAGCTGCCAATCACCAGTTGCCCATAGCTGCGGCCTTCTGAATCATCGGAATAGTTTCCATGGAGGAACGTTCAAGCTTAATGCAAAATTTGATGTAGCTCCATTGCTCTACTCTCTCGGTCATTTGAATGCCATGACCACACAGCACACATGCTCACTCAATGGTGACTACCACCCCCACTGACTAGTACAGTGAAGTCATCATTGTTCACGTGCACATTCTAGTCCACTCTCCTTGGCTGCCATGTTACACTGGTGTTGCACAAATCATTCTTGTTCTATTAAAAATAGCGTGACTATTTCTGGATAGACTGCATAGACTGACCTTTTAAAAGTCTTAAAATTTGTGTGTAAGTTACCAATGACCCACCAACAAAGTTAGACTGGAGTCATAGATTAAACATTACAATTAGGGAGGGTAAATGAAATTGTTGATTTGTAGTAAAGACAAATGACACTCGTTTTGATTCAGTAAATTTAATGACACCGATGAAATGAGTGTGCTGTTAGTGTGTGCAAATAACACTGAAGGCTGTCTAAAGTCTTTCAAAACACAATGAGTATTTGTAGTAGTAAAATGCTTTAAATTTTAGTATTGACAGGCTAGACTAGAATTTTATTCTAATTGGAACAATTTAGTATATTTACTTATTTTAAGGTTTGTGTAAAGTTTGTGTAACCTGACTACAATTTCTTGCCTTTACATCACTTTAATAGAGTTGCTTATTTAAAAATTTTAAACTCTCACATAACAAGGCAATACAGGATCAGAATATGTGGTTAATATCTGAAGAGTCTAATCAAACATCATCTCAGCCCTCATGACTGGATAAAATGATATGGTGATGTAACAGGTGATAGAAGTCCTCATAATATCTCCCACATACTTTTTGGTTTCTTAGGTAACTGGTGATTTTTTTCAAGTACTTAAAAAAAAATGATGGACATTTGGACTTAAGTTTTGTCCTTTTAAACATAAACACATTATAAAACTTCCTATCAAAAAAAAAATAAGTTTCACTTCCCATTTAGAGCCTCCCTGGCTCTACACTAAAGCCATGTTTCAGGGCTGGGGTGAGCTTCTAACTGGAAAACTATAGGGTTCATTTATCAATGTTTCATTAGCCACTTGTTCCTCCCAACAAACTGACAAACTATTTTCTCATCAATGCTGATCTTTTACACTAGGAATACAATAAATATTTTTATTTTGGAGAATTTCAAATGCATATATCATGTGGAAACTAAGTTTATAATAAAACCCTATCACTCAGATACAGAAACTATCAACTCAAAGGCCAATCCTGACCTACTTTTACCACATTCATTCCCATAATCTAAAACAAATCTTACACATCATTAGCACTTAATTTTCAAATAGTTCAGTTGATATCACCAAAAGATAAAGCTTTCAATGTGACCACAAAAAAAGTACTTTCAACACACACACACACACACACACACACACACACACAGTATTTAATATCATCAAACATCTACTCAGTGTTTCCAAGTATACAATTCCAAGGAAAGTCCTTTTGTTTTATTTATAGCCTGTTTGAATCAGGATCTAAATAATTTTGCACATTATAATTGACTGACATGTATCTTATATGTATTTTAATGTGGATTTTCCCACTATCTATTTTTTCCCTGCAATTATTTTTTTAATTCAAACCTTAACCCTGTACTTACCATAACATTAGCATTAACCATAAATTTATTCCTAATTATAAACCAAATCCTAACATAACTTCGAAGCCTAAACGTAACCCTAACCCTAATCCTAATCCTAATTCCAAAAGTAATCTTAACCCAAATCCTAACCATACCCTAACCTAACCCTAAATTTAAGACCTATAACTAACCTAAAGCTAAACCTAACCCTAATTGTAACCCTAGCAGTATCCCTTACCTTAACATTATACCTAACCACAATCTTAACCCTAAACCTAACCCTAACCTAACACTAACTTTGTAACATTTACCTTAATCCTAATCCTAATGCTAACTGTAGCCCTACTCTTAACCCGAATCCTAACATTTAACCCTAACTTCATTCCATAACTCTAACCCTAACAATAATTCTAAACATTACCACTAACCTTAATAATAACCGTAATATCTAGTAATAACCTTAACTTTAATCCCAGCTCCAATTATATGGGGTGAGAGAGGGGGGTCTGGCCCTCCAAAATGGTATTATCTTCTGGAGGGTGGACTCCTTGTAGCACAGTCTTCCCCTGCTAGGAGAGTGTTCTAGGAACCATCTGTATCAGTGTAGTAGCTGGCATTGTTGTGAGAGGCTGCATTCAGATTCAGGGAATTTTTTCGATGACTTTTTCAATGCATTTGGCCATTTCATGACGTGTGATTTATGAGCACACCTGCCCACACAGTGATGAGTGTTCAGCAGTTTTTGACCAAAAATGAAATGATCTCCATGCCCCACCCTCCCTATTTACCTGATCTCACCCCGAGAAACATTTTTTTGTTTCCCCAAATGGAAATGTATTGTCAATGTGAAAGAGGTGGAAAAGCAAAAAAACAAACAAACAAACAAACAAACAAAAAAGAGCAGAAGCACTAAAAGTCATCAAAATTGATGGGTTCAAAAACGGAACAGTGGAAAAAATGTCTCATTACGTGTATTGCATCAAATGGAGAGTACTTTGAAGGTGACTGAAGTTTAAACATATAAGAATAAATACACAATTTTTAATAAATAAATTCCATTTTAGATCCCCCCAACACTAAAAGTAACTAACTTTTTAACTCTAATCTTAACCCTAAACCTGATCATAACTTTTACCCTAGCATTAAATATAAACCGATACATAATTACAACCCAAACACTAAAGTAACTTTTAACTTAAATCTAAAACTACCTGGCAGTCACCACTATTGGGAAGAGAACAAGGCACCAGCTGGACTTTCTCAGCTCATGCCCCGCCCTGACCCATCTTGACCTCTTTCTTCTTGCAGTTAATTTGATAAAGAAACAAGTTCACTTGTCCTGGAGGAAGTCCCTCTGTGTCAATGTTTGCTCACTGCCTCTTTATGGGGTGGTTTAGCATAACACCCTGTCTTCTTATGTCGGACTTGTCTAATTCCTTATTTATGCTGAGTACTTCCAAAAATATGCAGGTAAAGCCCTGGCTGGTGCAGCTCAGTGGATTGAGTACCAGCCTGCGAATCAAAGGGTCACTGGTTCGACTCCCCGTTCAAGGCACATGCCTGGGTTGCAGGCCAGGTCCTCGGTTGGGGACACGTGAGAAGCAACCACACATTGATATTTCTCTCCCTCGCTCCCTCCCTTCCCCTCTCTCTAAAAATAAATTAATAAAATCTTTTTAAAAATATGCAGGTAAAGACTTGTTATCTCTAAAAGACTTATTAAACTCTCTATACTATTGCAAAACAAATACACATTACTTAAGTGGCACTACCACCAAGATGGCTGGTGTTCTCTAAAGATAGTAGGAATAAACTCTCTCTTTTATGGAAGATATTCAGTGAACTTCTAGATGTCTTCTTTCTGAAATAACACATTTGTAAGAGAGGGTAAGCACAAGAATCAGAGTGAGGATGAAAGTCCACCCTTTGTTCATATAGTCTCCATCTGGTGTTTTATCAAACTTTAATCATCACTGTCTTCCCTATTGAATCTGTCCAATTTGGGGATAAACTATAGAAGAGCTGGACACAATTCCTTAAGGTTTAATAATTACAGTATTTCCTAATGAGTAATGACTATATTTTATTACAGAACCTTCCCTAGAATAGCTTGTGCTTTAGATGGGTCTCTCATAGCTGATAAGGAAAGGAGAGACAGTGAATAGAATCTCATTTTCTCAGGAATGAATAGTCTGCACTTGGGTTAAACTCAACACATAATATTTTCTTTTGTTTCCGGTTAGTTCAGATAACCATATCTATATTTCGAATACTGTTTTGCCCCAGCATCGAGGCCCTGGCTAGAGGTCACTAGGTTCCTGTTTTAGAGCAGCTAAGCCCACCTTCCCAAACACTTCCCTTTTTAGGCTTTCACACTCAGGGAGCCATTATTCGCTGGCCCAATCATCCCAAGGCCAGGTATCAGACAAGCACAAATAGGCCCTTTGCCCAGGCTCCTATGAAATTATTCAAGTTAGCTATGTAACAGCGAGCCCAGGAAACCTTGTTAAGCACCTGGCCCTTATATATAAGCCACCTTCTAAAGCTCTTGTCTGTTCTTACCCTGTGCCCAGGGTCTACCCTCTATGTGGCCCTTCCTGGCAGCCTTCCCTGGTTTGGAGCTGTTAAGTAACAGAAAATTCTTACTTTCATCTTTCTGAATATCAGGGTGTTTTATCCTGCCATCCAAATAATCCATAAAATTTGTAAGACATTCAGTCAATTCCCATTTCTCTAATCTGATGCTTTCAATTGTGTAAAAAAAAAATTATATTCTAAACTCTAATACCTGATTAAAAGTTAGAAAAACACAAAGAGAAAAAGCATGCAAGAAATGTAAACTAATTAACAGATGAGAAATGTCCTAATATTGTTTTGTCAGGTCATTACTTTAAAGAAACTAATTCGATGGTATATTTATAGGAGCTAGACACATTTTAAGCTTACAATGAATAGATTCTTAGGATACTATTTATATAACTTCAAGACATGCAGAAATATGTGTTTTTAAAAACAAAGTTAAGTGATGGTAATATATATGTATATATATTTTCTTACATATGGAAATAATCAAAATTAAATAGTAAACATAAGTTAATTATAGATTTTTACACTGAATACATTCAAAAACTTTCTCAGCTATATTATAGCTAAAAGAGGTAAGCTGTAAAAGTTGTTCTTTGTTTCCATGAGTTTTTAAAACCAGCTCACAAGAAATATACTTTTGATAACTGCAGTGGATTATTGTCCAAAATACCAATTACATAAACAGTAACTGGACCTGAGATTGCATTTATCTCAGTTTTAATAACACTAAGTAACATAATTTCTTTGTTACTTTCTTAAGACAAAACACTCTATCTCATATAGTTTTATTTGGTAGCACTTGATAATAAGTTTTAGCACATTTTCATAGATTTATTAGATAATTGAACTTATTGTCATATCAGTTCCTTACCCAGAACTTTCAAAGCCCTGTTTCTCCAGGCCCTATCTTTATAATCGATTCCAACTCATGCAATTTTTCTCCTCACTCATCATACAGCAACTCCTGAGCAACATTTTGGAGGTTCCTATTTGTATCTGACCCTCTTTCACTTGAGAGAAATGTTACTTATTTATTGTTCTCTATGGCTATTCTCCCATTCCAACAACATCAGCCCCAGTTCTTGGAGTGCTATGTGTTCCTTTTGATCCTTTGAATCTCCTTCCACCCTATTATCCTCTATTACACCACCCTGTTCATTTCCTTCACAGCATATTTCATCATATGTACTATTATTCTTTAACTGTTTATTCTCTGTATATGTGACTAGTCTCTGTTTGACACAACACTTTTCAGATAATTCCACTTGCATAGGCAGCCAACTGATTTATTTTTCTTCATCCGTTTGAGAGAAGTCAACGCAAATAGAACTTCTCTGAACCATCCCTGCATTGCGGCCTGATACAGCCTTACATATATACCTCTCTATGAGAATGCTGAACTAAGTTCTGTTTTTCTAAAAAAAAAAAAAATGAAATTTCATGTGTTATGCATTCATATATTTTCTTTGCCTGGAGAGCCCTCACTACAGTGCTGCTAATCCTTCATCAGTTAGGTTCTCCTTCCATCTTATCATCCTCTGCTTATAGAATAGCCAGAAGATAGCACGTTCTTTCTCTTTGTTATATCATGAGGTAGTGGACTCCTTGAAAACAGGGACTCTGTGGTTAACAGCAATGTGGCTGTTGCATAGCAGTTGACAAATAATTGTGTACCTAATGAATTAAGACAATTCTTAATCTTGATGGCATTACTTTTGCATGAGATCAGAGAACCTACTTGACAAATACCACAAGCCTAAATGGACCACTAATGTTAAGAATTCTAGGAACTTGATCATGAGTCACTACATTCTGTGATAGACTGGAAGAAAATCTTGCTCAGAGTAGTGGAAGCTAAGACAGATTTAATGATTAGATTACTGTGTGATGATTGCAAACAGCGTCTCTTACTTAAAAGCAGGGGAAAAAGACCAGGCCTGAGCAGACATTAGTAGAAAAGGCAACTCTCTTAAGTATACATTTTGCAGAAGTATTTAATCAGTTGCTTAGTAACAACTCAATTATTATGAAAATCCTAAGGAAAACTATTAGATTTCATATGCGTTTTCCCTAAACTTATGTATTTAGTAATCCAACACTATTTTTCACTCCAAGCATAAATTTAATTATTCTCAGGTAGCTCATTTTTTGCTTATTTTCTTTTTTCAAAAGTATAAAATCCCATCTTTAATTAGTTGAGGAATCAATGGTTTGCCAAATTATGATTATTCAGATGGATTTAAAAATTTTTTTTGATATTTTCTTTTTTTATATTTTATTGCTTATGCTGTTACAGTGGCCCCATTCTTTTCTCCCCTTTTATCCCATCCACCCGGCACTCCATCCCATCATCACCCCTGCCCCATTAGTTCATGTATAATTATTGTACATATCAGTTCTTTGGCTTCTCAGTTTCCCATGCTATTCTTAACCTCCTCCTGTCTATTTTTTTGTTTTGTTTTGTTTTCTTTTCTTTTCTTTTGTCAACATTTTCCTGCCACCACTTTTCCAAGCCACACCCACCCCACCCCCCACCCTCAATCCTCCCCCCATTTGGCTTTGTCAGTGGGTCCTTTATGCATGTTCCTTGATGACCCTTCCCCTTCTTTTCCCTGCTGTCCCTCTCCCTCCTCCCCTCTGGTTACTGTCAGTTTGTTTGTTTTTTATTTCAAGGCTGCTGGTTATATTTTGCTTTCTTGTTTGTTTTGTTGATTAGGTTCTATTTATAGGTGAGATCATATTGTATTTGTCTTTCACTGCCTGGCTTATTTCACTTAGCATAATGCTCTCCAGTTCCACCCATGCCGTTGCCAAGGGTAGTAGCTCTTTCTTTCTTTCTGCTGTGTAGTATTCCATTGCGTAAATGTCCCACTGTAGGGAGCTGACCAACAGCCGACCTTTGACACAGTCAGGACGGATGAGGCGCGACTGCGCGGCAGAAGCAGCCATGGCTGGATCTCCTGGTCGTCCCTCCTCGCAGGCCTGCTGCTACTGGTGGTTGGGGGTGGGATTTTCTGGCGTTTGTACTTTACTGCAAACACCTGCACAATTTTCCTGATGCTGCTCAAAAGGATTTGTTAATTGTAGAACAAAAGCCCCAGACCACTCCACCGCTTCCCACTTCCCCTGTCTGGAAAGTTAATATTAGATCACGGGCAGACCAGCTGCCAGAGAAATGGAGGAAAATCTCAGATAGTCCATGTATTAAAAGTTTCCCCTGATAGGACAGTACCTCCTAGAATTATTATGACGACTACCCCTCCTATACCCTGGACGGGGGTAATGATAAATGGGGATATATGGGTGAAAAGGCAGGGAAAATTAGTTAGGTATTATGATTTAAGCACAAGGGAATATATACAGAGGAGTCTGAAGGTATACAAATGGCGTAAATG
>PVJD01010686.1:0-51718 GCA_004026545.1 Mormoops blainvillei
ATAGGAGAAGCAACCAATTGATGATTTTCTCTCACGTCATTGTCTCTCCTTCTCTTCCTCCTTCCCTTCCCTCTCTCTAAAACTAAATAAATAAAATCTTAAAAAAAGAATAGTGTGAGCCCTGGCTGGGCAGCTCAGTTGGTTGGAGCATTGTCCCCACATTCCAATGTTGCGGGTTCAATCTCTGGTTAGGGCACATATGAGAATCAACCAATGAATGCATCAATAAGTGAAATAGCAAATCGATGTTTTTCTCTATCTCTCTCCCCCTTCCTTTCTCTCTCCCTAAAATCAATAAATAAAAATTTTAAAAATAGTTGTGAAACGAAAAAGAAAAAAAAAATGGAGTGGCTATATTAACATCAGTAGATTTCAGAGCAAAGAGTGTTACCAGAAATAAGAAAAATCATTTCATAATGATAAAGGCACTGATTCATCAAAATGACTTAATTCTAAAAGTTTATGCACCTAACATCAGAGTTTCCAAATACATGAAGCAAAAACTGATAGAACTTCAGGGACAAATAGACAAATCACAGTTATAGTAGATTTCAATTCTTCTTCTTACTAATTGGCATACAAGTAGGTAGAAAATAATCAAGGGAATAGAAAATGAATAACACTATTAATCAATTTGACCTAAATGACATTCAAAGAGCATTCCATCCAACAACAACAGAACGCACATTCTTTTCAAATGCACATGGAACATTTATCAAAATAGGCCATGTTCTCAGCCATAAAACAAGTCACAATAAATTTTAAGAGAGTCACGTCATTAAAAAATGTCCTCTTATCACAATGGAATTAAATTAGAAGTCAATAACAGAGAAAATCTTCAAATATTTGGAAAGAAGATAACACACTTCTAAATAATCTATCAGCCAATTAAAAAAAATAAGAGAAACTGGAATGTATTTTGAATGGAATGAAAATGAAAACAATATGTCAAAATGTGTGGGCTGCCTACTAAGTCAGTACTTAAAAGGTCTGAAATCAATAACCTCAGCTCCCACTTTAAGGAACTAGACAAAGAGGAGGAAATAATAAATATCAAACAGGAAATAATAAATATCAGAGCATAAATTAATGAAATAGAATACAGCAAAACAATGGAGAAAGTCAATGAGGCCAAAATCTAGTTCTTTGAGAAGATCAATAATATATTTTTAAAGATTTTATTTATTAATTTTTAGAGAGAGGGAAAGGGAGGGAGAAAGAGAGGGAGAGAAACATTAATCAGTTGTCTCCTGCAGGGACCTGGCACACAATCCAGGTTGTGCCCTGACCAGTAATGAAACTGGTGACCTTTTGGTTTGCGGGACAATGCCCAACCACAGAGCCACACCTATCAGGGTAAGATTGATAAAACTGTATTGATAAGCCTTTCGCCACATGGCTCCGGGAGAAAGAGAGGAGACACCAATTACCAGTATCGGTAATGGGGAGGTGACCTCACTACAGATTTTGCAGATAATAAAAGGATAATAGCGAATATTATGAAAAACTGTGCTGATGTCCACAATGAACAATTAATACCAGTACATTAGACTTAAATTTAATGGAGAAGGTCCTTGAAAGACAAACCACCAACACTCACTTAGTAAGAACAGACAATCTGAATAGCCCAGTCTCTGCTTTAAAAATTGAATTGGTGACTTAAAACCTGCCCCAAAGAAAACACACCTAGATGACTTCACTGGTAAATTTTACAAATATTTAAAGAAAAAAAAAACACCAATTGTGCACAAACTCAGAAAACTAAGAGAAATTGTTCCCAACTCATTCTGAGGCTAGTGTTACCCTGATACTAAAACCAGACAAACACATTTATAAGAAAACTATAGACCAATATCCCTCATACACATATATGCAAAAATTCCAGACGATTAGGTATTTATTTACCCAAGAGGAATAAAAATATATGTTCACCAAAGATATACTAGAATATTTATGGAATCTTTATTCATGATAGTAAAAAACTAGAAATAACCCAAATAACCACCAATAAACTGGAATATTCATTCTATGGGCTACTCTCTCCAATAAAAAGAAAAAAAGCTACTGATAAATGTCACAAAATAAATGAATCACATGGATATTATACTGAATCATAGACATTAGACACAAAAGAGTAATTACTGTTTATACAGATTCACCTACTCAGACTCACTCCCTCTCAGCTCTATCACTGGGGTGGCAGCTAGAACAGCACCCATTGTATACAAGGAGAAACTGAAGTGTCTGGCGTCAAAGTGAGCAGATCCCTTGTCCCTTTTCTAAACCCTCTCCCCACAAGCTGGCAAGCTGTTGCCATATCTGAGACTCCATCAACCTGGCTAACACTGACCTGCCTTGGAGATCCACAGGAACTCTGCCCCACTCAATTAAAAGGCCCAGTCAAGCTGCTTATCCATATGAATGGCTGGTCTTGGTTCCCGCTTCACAACTTCCTAAATTCTCTCAAACAAGCAATAGTGGCTTCAGTGAGCCCTGGGCCCAACACTAGCAGTAGCCAGCTTAGATTCACAGCTTGACTTCACCTAGGAATCTCCAAGCCCAGCACAAGTAGCAGCCATCTCAGATTGCTTTATAGCTCAGGCAGGGTGGCCCCAGGCTAAACGTAGATGGGGGCTGACCTTGGCTTGCACCACCTGGGAGACCCCAGGGCCAGCACAACCAATGGTGAGCTGTAGACCATGTCAGAGCACCACCACCCTACCCCTGCACAACTGATCATCCCTGAAGGGTAGAGGTTGGTGGTCAGTGGTCACGGCCAGTCCTTGCAGCTGGCTAGCCTGGGTAAATCCCTCCCATTGATCTGCCAACAGTAACCAGGCTCAACTACAAGAGGAGGAAGTACTCAGCCCACACAAGGGGCACACCTTGAGTACCCAGCTTGGGTGATAGGGGAGGCTGTGCCAATGGACCCTACAGGACACCTACTACATTAGGCCACATAACCAAGACATGGAGTCAAAGCAGCTCTACCTAATCCACAGAAACAAACACACACAGGTTGCCAAAACAAGGAGACAAAGAGACATGGTCCAAATGAAAGAATGGATAAAAACTCCAGGAAAAGAACTAAACAAAATGGAGATAAGCAATCTATCGGATACAGAGTTCAAAACACTGGTTATAAGGATGCTCAAGGAACTTAGTGAGGACCCCAACAGCATAAAAAAGATCCAGTCAGAAACAAAGGATACATTAATTGAAATAAAGAACAATTTACAGGGAAACAAGAGTAGAGTGGATGAAGCCAAGAATCAAATTAATGATTTGGAACGTAAGGAAGCAAAAAACAATCAATCAGAAAAACAGGAAGAAAAAAGAATCCAAAAAAATAGGGATGATATAAGCAGCCTCTGAGACAACTTCAAGCATTCCAACATTTGCATCATAGCGGTGACAGAAGGAGAAGAGGAAGAGCCAGAAATTGGAAATCTATTTGAAAAAATAGTGAAAGAAAACCTCCCTAATTTGGTGAAGGAAACAGACATGCAAGTCCAGGAAGCACAGAGAGTCCCAAACAAGATGGATGCAAAAAGCCCCACTCCAAGACACATTATAATTAAAATGCCAAAGGTTAAAGATAGAGAATCTTAAAAGCAGCAAGAGAAAAGTTAGTTACCTAGAGGGGAGTTCCCATAAGACTATCAGCTGATTTCTCAAAAGAAACTTTGCAGGCTAGAAAGGATTGGCAAGAAATATTCAAAGTCATGAAAATCACGGACCTATAGCTAAGATTGCTCTGCCCACCAAATATATAATTTAGAATAGAAGGGCAGATAAAAAGCTCCTCAGACAAGAAAAAACTAAAGGAGTTCATCATCCCCAAACCATTATTATATGAAACGTTAAGGGGACTTATTTAAGAAAAAGAAGATCAAAACTGTGAACTATAAAATGGCAATAAATACACATCTACCAACATTTTAATCTAAAAAACTAAGCAAACAAGAACAGACAGAATCATGGATATGGAAAACGTTTTGATGGTTGCCAGGTGGGAGGGGTGAGAGGGACAATGAGTAAAGAGGTGAGGGGATTAAGAAATTACAAATAGGTAGTTACAGAATACCCTTGGGAATGTAAAGTACAGTATAGAAAAGGGAGCAGCCAAAGAATGTATATGCATGACCCATGAAAAGGAACAATGGCGGGGGCAGGGGCAGGGGGTGGCGGTGGATTGTCTGAGTGAGTGGGGGGTGCTGGTTGGGTGGGGCAAAGAGGGAAAAGTCAGGACAACCGTCATAGCATAATCAATAAAATATAATTTAAAAAATAAAATAAAAATAAAAATTCTTAATTTAAAAATTTGTGTTTTTTTTACCAAGTCCCTATTTCTATTAACTGATGCTAGTTTCATTTAGCCAGGGGGCCGAGTCCTTCCCGGTGTCTTGTTTTCCACCCTGGACTGGGCGTGGCGTCAGAATCCCCTGGGATGCCTGCTCCTAGACTGAAGATCTATTCTACACAGCACAAGAGGGTGTCCGCCCTGACGAGAGGGACAACCGCTATTAACTTTCCTAACACAGCAACTCTTCTCATCTCACCAGGGTAGAAGAGAAAAGGAGAAGGCTTGATTAGATGATTTTAAGTGTTTTCCAGCTATCCCATCCTCTTAGTCTATGAGATTAGGTTCATTCAGTGCTTCCCTGATTCATTCATTCCGAGACATGATGAGTTATCTCTCCGTTTCTCATTCGGTGAAAGGGGCCGGGAGGTAGCAGCGAAGGAGGCAGACCTGGTGTGTGCCTTCGTGCTGCTTACATTCCAGTGGGAGTTGGGGGCTGCCATCATTCCCAGTCAAACTGACTTAAACAATTAGGACCGTGTTGGCTCAATGACTAGGAAACTCAGGCAGGAGGCTGGGCTCCAGGGATTCCCTGTAGTGAGGCTGTTGGTTAGACAGCTGCCAGGAACGGTTCCCGGGCTCCCGTAATGGGAGGACAAAGTCCAGAGGTAAGACACTTGCCTTCTGAAAGAAGTGTGAGGAAGCAGAGTAAAGAATGGTCAAAAGCCTCCGGCTGACCTCTGCTCAGTGGGGTTTCCCTTAGGCCAATCAGGCTTCACCAGCTGTGTCTCGGGGACCAAATATTAGCGGCACTGCTTTATTCTAGTTGGGCTAAGTTAACGCGAATATGCACATAGTAAACTTTAACGTCGGTTTAAGGCAGGTGATAACTCTTTAGCAACTTCCAGAAGCATTGACTTCAAATATTGGTTTCAACTACAAACTAATTCAAGGGAAAAACCTTATAAAAAACATAACAGAAATGTCCAGAGTGTTTACTACATGACGGTTGAGGGGCAATTAGGAAAGACTGCCTAGGGGAGGCAACCCTTGAGCTGGCCACAGGAGCACACAGCTTGGCTTTGAGCTCCTAGCTCTGAGAGTTACTAGGTAGGAAAACCCCTTAAGCTCTTGGGAGCTCAACTTCCTCTCCTGAAAATGGGCACTATACTACCTCCATTGTAGGCTTTGTGAGAGGATTAAATGAGATAATATATGTGATGCCCCTTATTCCTGTGTGCCTAGCACATAGTGAGTGCTCAATATTATTATTTAACATGTGCAGAGCCAGTCCAACTGACAGTATCAGTAGACACACCCGGATCATTGTGTTTCTTTCTGACCCACATCTTCTTAGAATCTTATTTTAAGTCACAGTTGATTGAGAATAAGAGCACTGTTCATGGGTATTTGTTAAGATTCTGTTCTTCACCTGGATTGCTTTTCTCCTGTGTTTCTCCGCTTCCACTTTCTCTGGAGGCGATACGGAAGACTGGCCGAGGGCTCTGAGGTCAGACTCCCTGAGTTCAAGTCCCTGTCTTATCACGTACTCACTGTGTGATCTCGGACAGGATACTTCAGTTCTCCGCATCTGTAAAGCGGTTGTAAAAACAACATCTTTGGCCCTGACCGGGTGGCTCAGTTGGTTGGAACGTCATCCTGGACACCAAAAAGTTTGCAGGTTCTATCCCTTGTTCGGGCACATGCAGGAGGCAGCCAGTTGATGATTCTCTCTCACATCGATGTGTATGTGTGTTTCTCTCTCTCTCTCTCTCTCTCCCCTGCCTCCCCACCCACTTCCTCTCTTCCTAAAATCATTGAACGTATCCTTGGATGAGGATTAACAAAAAAAAAATCATTGTCAAAGATTAGGACAAAAAATCTTTGTCGTGAGAATGATAGCAGCACATCTATGTGAAGGGCTCCCAAGAGCCTGGCACATGGCAAATGCTTGATATGTGTCCACTGGTATTATCATCACTATTTTATCTACCAGCCATGACTCCCAAGTCCATTCTTATTTAGTCTCAATTTCTTTCCTTAATTCCAGCTGCTTACTTCCACCCATCTGCTAAATATTTCCTCATAAAGATCCAACCAAAACTTCACTCTCAGCCTGTCCTAAAATGCACCCACCTGCTTTGTCTTTCTCCAAATTTCCCCCTTGCCTCCCTGCAGCCATCCTGTCTGGTAATGTCTGCACTCAAGGGAAACCAAGGGCTTTGTTTCTTCTTTCAAGAATTGCAGGTATCAGAAAGCCTGCTCTTCTCCCAGCTTCGTAGGGGCCATGTGCAGTTGGAGGGCACCCCCACCCAACTTGAGGGAAACGGGGTCTGAGCTGTGAAGTGACTTGCCCAGGGTCACCAGCACACGGCAGCAGGAGGAATTCGGGCTTCCTGTATTTGAGGTGTTGCCCTTCCACTGCCCCATGGCTCACTGCTTCTCTGTCCCAGTTGTCCTGAGGGCCTCGGCAGGCTCCCGGTCCCAGGGTAGGGGAGGTGAGACTGGGTGGGACGGTCCCCAGGCAGTTCTTGAAACAATTAGAAATCAGTTTTCATAAGCCAAGTCTCCAGTTATCCTGAGTTGTGCACTGGGGAAGGTGGGGGAGGGAACGGAGGTGGGGGAGGCCAGCTAGCTTCTTCGAGAGTTTCCAAGCATTGTGGGCAAAGTAAAACCCCAACTGAAGGATGTAAGTCATTTCTGAATGTGCCTCTGTCATCTACAAATGGGTACAAGAGATGCAAATGCCACAGGGGTTGTGAAGGCTTAGCCAGTGTTTTTCAGTGTGAAAATACCATGGAATTCCAGGTGCCCAAGGGAGCTGTGCAGGTCTCTTCCTGCATTCCCATCTCTCTCGGCCTTGGCCCAGCTCAGGTAGCCACTCTGTAGCTGACGGGCACTGACTGAGGCCACGTGCGGGCTGCAGACACCAGAACAGCCATCCAGCTCATTGTGTTCCTGCTTCTTCAGACCACTGAAGTCAGAAAATTCTTGCCATTCCTGAGCTCGCAGCAGAGACTCAGACCCAGTGACCTCCTTTTGTTCCCTCTGAGGCTGCAGCTCCACCATCCAAATGAGATCTGCCCACTTCATCTCGTGGACACTTTCTGCAGAGAGGGGCTGGGGGCGCCGCTGGGGAAGAGTCTGCAAGGTGAAAAGAGGGTGGCTCTCCCACCAGCCTCAGGAAGGAAAAAAAAAAACCCAGGTCAAATTGGAGTTTAAAAATGTTCTCTATTCACAAAAAGAAGTAGAATAGAGGTTGGGGGGCGGGTGTTGTTAAATGGGTACAGAGATGTTATTGGGGGCGATGGAAGGTTTGGAGTTTAGATAGTGGTTGATGGTTACACAATATTATGAATCTGATTTATTTAAGGCCACTGAATTATAGACTTACAAATGGTTAGAATGATAAGTATTACACTATGTATTTTACCACCACCCCCAACACCACAACAAAACTACAATAATTTTTTTTTAAACCCTGTTCTCTGCATTTCTTTTGAAACTGACTCCCATAGCCTGGCCCTCAGATCTAAGCAGCTGGATTCTTGTCAGGGAGTCATTATACTTTGCTTTAGGTTGGTGGTTCTAGAGAATTCTGGATGACAGTAATGACTGAAACTGATTCATTTCTCAAGTGTTTGAGATTCCTCTATCCCTAACTAACAATGTCCATGCAGGAAAAGCTTGTCTTTACTAAAGTCAGAAAGATAGAGAAAGTGCACAGGCCGCCGGCTAAAGTGGGCCTGGTTTAATAACATCTCCTACGTGAAACCTCAGATTTGGGAAACAAATTGGTGGCTGACTATCTCCCTTACAAAAGACTGATTCTCTTAACCAGAGTTTTCTCAAAGGTTCCTTTAAGAAGAGAGCCCCCTGGTGCATTTAATGATATTATTGCATTAAAAAAGGAATCACCCCGACCATTCGAGGACACGGCACTGTAAATATGTGAGTGCATTGTATTGTGTTGTAAAGTGCGAATAAAGGCGTCAGAACTCTTTGACAAACGTACCATTTTGGCCCAAAGTAACACAAGGAGGGAGGAGCAAGGTGAGTTTCTGGGCCACAAACCCTGGCAGCTTTCTGGGAAGGCGTTGGGAGTCTGTGACGCATTTAAGACCAGCTAGGCCCAAGGCCTGCAATTTGTCCGCTTTGAGAAAAGGCCTGTGCCAAACTTAGGGTCAAAGTTCTCCCTGCTCTCGCTGACCCGCATCACCTGCGCTGACCATAAAGGCTCTGAGACGGAAACTCAACTCTGTCCCGCGATGGCAGGGAAATGTCTGTTGCCAGAAAGTGGATTCTCCCTGGTGATGAAGAATGACCCTTATTTATGTCTGCATAGGTATATTCTGGGGCCCATAAAGGTTTAATTGTCCCTCTAACCAGTTTTTTTTAAAACCCACAAAGAGGCTGCCAGCTTTCCCCAGAGTTTAAAACCAACTGAATGTGGTTCTGTGGAAACTGCTTTAAGTGTGTAACTTGCACCATGTCCTGAGGCACAAGGCACGATTGTTTTGGGGACTCGAAAGATGCAGCTCTTAGGAGGACTTTTAAAGTCAGTGTTTGTGGCTTTGGGCTGCTGCTGACCCTGGCTTGAGAGAGAGCGCCAGTCACTGAGTCTTTGAGACTCCCTCAGCAGGAGTCGGCCTCTGTAAACCACTCTCCCAGGGTGCCACTGCCCCCTGCTGCCCCCTCCTGGTTTAGGGAGGGGACCTTCCTGTCACAGGACCCTGAAACCGTCTTTCCTTTTCTCAAGGATGTTGTCTTTGCTGATTTAAAGACTGTCCAGAAGCTAAGAACAGAGGGGAGACAGAAAGAGAGGACACATGTCTATGGGACCCAAAAGAGAGACACTGGAAACCGAAACTGGGTCCAGAGAGCCTCACTTTGCCTGACTGCTTGGGTGTGTTCGGGGCAGTGGCCCCTCCTGTCACTCACTCCTCCAGCATTGCTGCTTCCCCTGTTTGTGCCTATTAATTCAAGCTACACTTATCGACTGTTACCTACTGTGTTCCAGGCACAGTGAAGGAAATGCACAGTGTCTGCTCTCAGAAAGCTTACAGTCTCACCGGGGATTTAGACATTCAATAAAGGTTGGTTATGCAGCCAAGCACATAATTACACATGGTTGTGAGCGTTCTGAAGAGGGAGCAGAGGGTGCGTGGAGAGAAGCGAATGGAGGGCCACGGAAGCATCGCTGAGGAAGTTAGGCCTTATAAGCTGGACCTGAAGAATGAGAGGGAGTCAGTGAGCGGAAAGGGCGTTAGAGGAGGGAGAAGCCCCCTAGCCGGGAGGGACCCCAGCACAGGAGGGAGCTGGTGGTGGAGTGAGGTGTGGTTGGACAAGCAGGCAGTCAATGCTACTGCCAGAGTCTTCTTTGTCCTCTCTGGGAGCCCCCTTTCCCTAAAGATTTGCAATGGCTTCCCACGACACTTCCCTCTGAGCTTCAGAGGGCTAGGTCCAGATTCCCCCCAGGTTACCTCAAGCCTCCTCGCTCTCCTCTTGGGTTCTGTGGAGAAAACACATTTGTCAAAAGACCGAAGCAAATAGTTTTGACATGTGGTTCTGTGCCATAAGAGAGGCCATAATGAAGTCAGTCCCAGTTTACATGACTCCAACTGGTTCCATTTAAATGTCCAACCCTGTATTTATGAACCCCTGCCACTGCCGTCGACTGTTTGTGTGCCGGTACACTCTCCTAGGCGTGCAGTCTCAGCCTCTGCGTTTCTGACTCTTTCTGTTCCGTGGCCTATCATTTACATTTTTCTTTAGGAAATGTAAATATTTATTTACAGTATTAGCTTTTCCTCATGCCTAGCTCTATATGTTATGGAATAAACAGGCCACGATATGGGTTCTAGTCCTGAATTTTCCATAAACTGGTGATGGCCTCAGCCAAGGCATTTAATTAACCTCACTGAGCCTGAGATGCTTCTTTGTAAAGTGAGGTGTTTTCTTTCGTTTGTTTGTTTCTGTTATTTGGTTATATTTCATAAAGCCGGCAGATCTGCATGCAGGATTCCTCCTCAATTCTGTGGTTCTGTGCCTCTTGCGGCCACCTAGGAGTATTTCTCTTACATCTTTGTCTTTATCCACCCCTCTTTCAGAAGGTCTTTGTGGGCAGGACCAATTTTCTGTATAATTTGCTTTGGTGGGATGGTGTACCCAAGATAATATTTAGCAAATGAGAATAAATCATGTTTCTGGGTTTGGGTTAAAGCTTACAGATGTGGGGCATCAGCTGAGAAACAGGAAAATTCTAGCTGCATGTTAAGTTAGGCTACTTCTCAGACTGGGATGTATGTACCCACAGGGGTACACGGAGGTGTACCAGCAAGTACTGGAAGCCCTTCCTTCTGATATAAGAATTCTCAAAGATTTGCGGAGAGCAAATAGACTTAGTGTTAAAACAAACACGGATATACTATGAATGGAAGGTAAAAGTCATAGGCCATCTGAATCTAGAAGGGGAGTCCGTGTTGGACAGCTTTGGGCACAATGTCATGTGAGGGCCACAGGGCTTTTACTTCTGTTCTTGGGTGGCCTGAGGAACATTTGTCTGCGGGTCTTTTGAGATATGTGCACTTTAGTAGGGTAAAGCTGTTAAGTTACTCAAGATGAGCATTCCCTGTAAACAATAGATGCATGTGGGAAATCCAATTTCACCCATCAGGAGAGTTTAAAGAGGGTCTGCGTTGAGAGGGAACCAGGCTAAACAAGAGACCCATTTCCAAAGACCAAGTCAGTGACCCAGTCTGGCGCAGGATCTGGCTAAAGGCTGTGTTCGAACAGTCTGAACTGGTCCGAACATCTGGGGGCTCTCACCCTTTTTCAGACCTCCAGTAGTACTTTTTGCTTGGCCCCCCAGCTCTGGTACTTACCATACCATGACATGTTAGTTATATTTTCTTGTTTATACGGCTTCTCGGCCAGAGTTAGGGAGGCGGTGTGACTTAAGAAAAAGTATATGATCAAGGGTCAAGACCTTGCTAGCCATTCGACTTTTGGTAAACTCCCCAAAATCTCTCTGATCCCCAGTTCGCTCATCTATTAAATGGTCTAAAACAACACCCCCTTTGCCTACTGAACAGGTAGGATTGTGTGCAGAGCATATGGATTTGCCATGTAGAAGCATTTTGTAAATCATTAAACAAAAATCAGTTATTATTAACTAAGACCCCAAAGGGAAGGAGGGTATATCTCTCACATCATCTTTCTATTTCCCTCAACTTTTCACTTTGCCTAGTCAGTTCTGATATATTCGTGATAAAGATCGTGAAGTGCTGCCCATGGGCTTCCCCTGGGAAAATGCTCACCCTTTCTCTCCTACTCCACCCTTTACTCCTCGTCTGGCTTCAGTTACCCCACCTCCACCAAGAGTTCCCATTTCTTCCCATTGCCCCTTCCAGAGAACTTGGTTTAAAAAGTACACTTAAAGAGGTTGCGTGATGTATATGAATGAACTGCAGGAGTAATTTCAGGCATCAGCAGGGAGAGTTTTACGGTGATGTCATTTTTGTGAGGAAAAGGACTGATGTCATTCTGGAAAATTTCTCCCACAAATGAAAATGTCCAAAGAGAATTCTGGATTTTTTTTTTTTTTTAAGAAATCAACAACCCAGCCTATGTAAAATGAAGAATCATATTTTCATTGAACTCTTTGCTTAAGTCATACAACTTCCTCTCACTTCTGGGTTGCAGTGAAGGCCAGCATGCTTCACAGTTGACAACCCTGAGGGAAATACCAGGAAAGAGTGAGGAGGAAGGGGAAGGGGAAGGTTTAGTACGTACTGGTTTGAGATACTCTCTGGCTAAACAGTAACTTCACTAGGCCATTCTCCTCGTATCTTCCTGGGCCTCAGAGTTGAGTGGACTTTCTTGAGCAGAAATGTTCCCTGGCCTCTGCAATTTTCCCTTGAATATGCACAAGTTGTGCAAGAAAAATCCACACTCCTCACTAACAAGGCAAAGATTATTATGAGAACTTGATTTCTTACAGACATGTCTTAGTCTTTTCTTTTCTTTTCTTTTCTTTTCTTTTCTTTTCTTTTCTTTTCTTTTCTTTTCTTTTCTTTTCTTTTCTAAGTAAGCTTCTGTGGTCAGAAATCAAGTCAGAGTAATAAGGAAGGGTGGGAGAGTGTGGAGTAGAAACTCTTCATCTTTCCCCTCCAAGCGCAGGCATTTGAGGGGAAGGAAGTCACTCTACTCCAGGGGAAACAGAGCAGAACCCAAACTCATCCTGGAGCCAATGAGCCGGGGCCTAGCCCCAGGTCACAGATAAGCCCCAGGCCAGGAATGCAGTAGGAAGAGCCTGCCATGCCGGAGGCACGCACTCACCAGCAGTACCTGGGAGACGAGGGCTGTCACTTTTTCCACACCTGTATAACGGGAGGGAGCACGGCCCTTCTGTCAGTGTGCCCAGGATGTGCCTGGTGTGCTTCTGCGCTTCTCCAGCTAGAGGAAAGGCCGAGGAGAAACACAATAGAGCGCCCCTTCCCTTCCTAAGTAGTTCCAGGTGATTTTTGTCGTGGGGACCAGGAGATGTCACGCAAGGACAGCCTCAGCGGCCACGTAACCAGAGGCCTGGGTGGCTTCGTGCCCACGAGGGTGGAGGGTGGCGGGCGGCAGGGCCAGCACGTGACCCCACCCTGTTGCCCTGGGAGACAGGGCTGTGGTTTGTTTTCCAGTCCGGCACTTGCCACCCAGGGCCCCTGGCGCGGGGTTGGCCTGGCAGCCGGCGAGCGCCTCGCAGCCCTGCGGCACCGCACACCCGGCCCCGCCCGGCCCCGCCCCCCACCACCAGCGCGCGCGGTGGTTTGGCCCGAGCCTCGGGGTCAAGGGGCCCCGGAGCCCGCCCCGGGGTAGGCTGTGGGTGACTGGGGAGGCGGTGAGGAGTGTCGGTGCGTGGGGCTCCCCTCGCTGCTGGAGGCGGGCGGGCTGAGGAGGTCGTCTCGGGCGAGGAAGTTGCCTGGAGGTCCGGGGAGGGCCCTGCCCCTCGCGCCCTCCCTGCGCCGGGCCCCTCTGGCCTGTTTCCCCGTTGGTCTCCAACGCTCGGCTTCGCTTGTATCCCCAGTCCCTACACCTCTAGACTCCTTTGCTCCTCTCTGCCCTCCGAGAGCCCCCTGAAGCTGCCCTGTCTTGGTTTGTCCTGGCCAGGCGCGATGGGCCGGGCCTCAGACCCCCTTGGACAGTAGGAGAGCCCCTGCCCCGCCGCCAATGGGCGCGCCGTTTCTCCCGCACACAGGTTCCATCAGCAAAATGCAGGACGTCGAGGGCAATGTGCCCCTAGAGGACTCTGGCGTTGCAGAGAGCGGCTCCTGTAAGCCCAAAACACCAGGACGAACCCAGCAGGACAAGAGCATCCCTGAGGATCCAACCCCTCGTAGGTCCTGTCCCGGGGGCGCCGTCACCCTTCGGGGATGCTTAGTGTGGGTCAGGTGGGAAGAAGCCCCCTAAGGGTTTGGCAGCTGCTACGGCCCCACAGTTTTCTGGTCATCCTCCCTCTCTTTTGACTTGCCCTTCTCTTTCTCCCCGCACCCCAATCTGTAGTCCTATTGACCACAAGGTCCTCGCAGAATTTTTGGTCCTGGAGCAAGGAGTGACTTGAGCATGATTACTTGAATCTGGCAAGATCTGAGGCTGTGTCAATTCAAAACGATCTTTGTTATTCTTGTATTTTCAATTTGTAGGTGGAAAATGGCAGACACCTGGGGTAGCTTTTCAAGAACCCAAATGATCCCAGGTGGGAATTGTTCTCTCAGTGCTTCGTTGTTTCAAGGGCAATACTGCCCTGGGTTCATATTCTCTAAATGCTATAGATGTTAAGTTTTACGTTCCTATTGGAGCACAAGGTCACTTCGGTTGGTTTAATCTCACTGGGACTCATGTTGCATTTCTCTTATAACGACCTCGAGAGAGTTTAATTAGTCATCAGTCTGAAGATCTGTCCACATCCAACAACACGAGTTAAATTCTCGAAGATTGAAATAAGAAAAACTATTACAAGGCCCTGGTGTTGAATTACGTTAGTTTCTCTTGTAGCCACGTGGGGTCGCTGCTGGTTAACAGACCGACACTAACGCGGCAAATCGGGTGCTTGGGAAGCCCCATTTGGAATAGCATTCGGTAGATATGAACCTGTTATGGTATTATGAGGGGGAAAACCTTCTTCTTCTTCTTTTTTTTTTTCTAAATACAGTTCGGCCAATTTAAGTTCTTGAGGTGACTATTTAAATGAATCCATAGGCAAAACAACGCTCATTAAAATGAATAATCAAACTCCTCTTTTTAAAAATAAATTTGAAATTTTATATACTAGGTTGACGTGGTTAAGTTACGTACTAAATGACCTTGAAAATTCTTTTGTCCTTGGGATCTGAATTTTGAAAATCGACATTAGTTGCATTTTACCTCTAGTTTCTCTTTGGCCCTCCTCTCTCCTGTGTTGCACAGCCGGTGGGCTTGCGCCGAGGGGAGCGGCGACAATCCTGTCAAAGCAGGCTGTGCACTTGGATCTGTTGTAGTTGGGAAGTGTTTCTGGGCATATTTCCCTCAGTCCTTCAATAAACTGTTAGAGCTTGATCTCTGAAGATTCTCTCCTAGTTCTCACTTTAAATTAGTGTATTAGTAGTAAGTCTATTTACATATTTGACTGTGCTCGTCATTTTGGCTGGAACTAAAGCCTTCAGAGAGGCCTCATGAATAAAGGGAACTTCAACTGTTCACTTACAGTTCAATCCTCCTTTATGTTTACCTAAGCAGGGACTTTGGTAAATTCTGCCATCGCCTTTCTCCTCTTGATTTTTTCTTTTGAAATATTTTAAATTTGTTGAAAAGTCAAAAAGAAAATACAGTGAATGCCCACATTGTTAACATTTCTGCCACATTACGTGTGTGTGCTCTCTCTCTCTCTCTCTCTATTCTTTCTCTTATGGAAAATAAGAATCATATACTTCTAAAAAATTCATCACGTGTCTTCTAAGAAAAAACGTCATTCTCCTGTGTAACCTTTTTTCTACAATAACTTTTTCCTTTTTACATCATTAAATCTTTTTATTAATGGAAAACTTAAACATTTACAAAAGTAGAGAGACTAGTATAATGAATGAACCTCCATTTAATCATCACCCAGCTTCAGCAATTATCAAGCCATGGCCAATCTTAGTTCATTTGTATGCCCTCCAAATGGGGATACGAACTAAAATTATCTTGGAGCCAAATAATTTCCTGTGGACAAATTATGAAGCTGCATTGAAAGGGAGTGAAAAAATGGAATTTATTGTGTGCAGCTTTGTTTTGTATGCCATGTAATCATTACAGCTACCACATCTGCCTCTTAGGTGAGATGCTATCAGCTAGGTCTTTACTAAGAGTTTAGAACAGTGGTTCCCAAATGTAGGGCTAAAATTTTTAGCAGTATTTAGTACAATGAAATAGAGATACTGTAACGAGTTCTTCCTAAAGTTAAACTGATCACATTTAAAGGAGCACTGTTTGTTCTGACAGTGTTCCCTTCCTGGTCTTTTGGAGGTTACACTGTCCTTTCTTTAATTAAATGATTATTTTTGTGGTGGGGGGGTGGATTTTTTTATTTCCTTATCTGTTTGTTTCACTATGTATACATGACCAAACAAAAAGTTGGCAAGTGGTTGTCAAAATCCTTTTGGAAATTATATTAGTCTGTGGAATCCCGAAAGGTGGGAACTACTGCCTTGAAGACTAAGTGACACCGGCACCCTCAGTACCATCTATATAGAGAACTGAACTTTATCAAAGGCAGGAAGAGAAGTGTGAAATCATAATATATGTTTATCATAATGTTTATTTTTGCAAATAAATTGGTTTTTTTGCCACTTAAATTATTTTACTTTGTAAGAGAAAGGTTTTAATTACTTTCACTTTCTGTTTTTCTTTTAAATAACTTTTTTGGTCCTCCCTTACCCCCATGCTACACTATTCTGAGAGGTGTGGTCACGGGGCCTGGTGTTCAGAAAGCATAAATGACTAGAATGGTTGAATGAGTTTGTGTACAAATCCAGATTTGGGCCTACTCAGTATAGTGAATTTCTGAATAAACGAGAAATTCAGACTTGTGTGGGTTTGCTGTTGCCCACCATATGTTCTTTTGTCACAGGTCTGGCAGATATGGTTAACGATGTTTCCAAGCTGAGTGACGAGATTGGGATGAATCATAATTTCCACAAGGAAGAGAAGGTTTTACCTCCAAGCAGGTGCTGGCTCTTCTACTTTTCTCATTGTATTAATCCTGGCATAGGTATTTAGCACTAATGTCTTCTGACCAGGCTTGAAGAATTTTTATTTAATAATACAATCAATGTTTGAACATAAGCCTTAAGAGTTCCAACAGAAGAGTGATCAGTTATAATTATTAGCATCGGAGGGTCAAGAAACAACTCCTGTTAACCCATGAGTAAACCAACGCAATTATTGTTAGAATATTCACTTTGGGGCCCCAGTTAATAATAAAATATAAACAGAGTGGCCTTAAGATCTTCTCTGACAGATACGGAGTATGTAGCCTGGAGTAGCTATCAATTGCTGCGTGACAAATTTCCCCAAGACTTAGCAGGTAAAACAGTGTTCATTATCTCACAGTTTCTGTGGGTCAGCAACATGGGCACGGCTTAGCTCTAGGGCCCTGACGAGGTTGCAGCCGGCCTGTTGACTGGTGGTCAGAGCAGCCCTCAGGTCCTGGCCACATGGACCTCCCCCAGGGCAGCTCTCATGAAGAGAAGGAGAGGCTGAGAGTGAGAGTCACCGCCCGGGACAGAAACCACACAGTCTTTGTTGCCTAATCTCGAAAGTGATATCTCTGATATCCTGCGCCCCTGCTACATTCTAGCGCCTAAAAGGGAGTCGCTAAGCCCGGCCCACACTCCCGCTAAGCCCAGCCCACACTCCCGGGAAAGGGATTTCACCAGTGTGTGAATATCGGGACACACAGGCCTTTGAGGTCACTTTATCAGCTGCCTACACACAGCTCTTATCAGCTAGTCTTTTGAGGGATCACAGATTAAAAGGCACAGATAAAGAGATTAATTTTCTAATAGTGGAATTTTCAACTCTTTTTCTGGCTTCATAATCAGCCTAATTTATGAATTAAGGATCAGAACCCTGTTGATAAGTAATACTCCCCCACCCCCATCAAGCTTTATTTTGATTTTTCTTAGTTCTATTGACATTGCAGTAAATAAGAACCATTTGGTAAGTGTGAATTGAATGGCTCTGCTGCATATTGGCAGTTAGGTGGGTAAATTTCACTGTCCGATTTTATATTTTATTTTATTTTTAAAGATTTTATGTATTTATTTTTAGACGGGGGGAAGAGAGGGACAAAGAGAGGGAAAGAAACATCACTGTGTGGTTGCCTCTCATGTGCCCCCTAATGGGGACCTGGCCTGCAACCCAGCCATGTGCCCTGACTGGGAATCGAACCAGCGACCCTTTGGTTCGCAGGCTGGAGCTCAATCCCCTGAGCCATGCCAGCAAGGGTAGACTTTACATTTTAAAACAGTTCTAATTTTCTGCCAATAGCCAGGTAAATAATGGCAGCTTGTGGTTGGTCAGCTTCCTTAAATGCCTTTGGTATTTTGCAACCCCAGGGCATCTGTTACTAAAGTGCCAGTCTCTGCCCCAGAGTGCTGCCCTGGTCTTCATGCTCTAATTCGCCCCTGACTGGTGCCAACAGGTGTCCTTGCCAAGCCCAGCTTCTCCGGGACAGGTTTTCATCCCACCCCAAATCTCCTAGCACCCTTGTCACTGCTTAGATGTGTTCATTGCTGGCAGGAGAGAGAAAAATGGAGCAGGGAGAGCGGAGGTCGGCTATCAGAGTGGTGGTGAAGGCAAGGAAGGGACAGCAGGTGGAGGAAATGAGAGGGGGAAATGAAGCAGGGAGCTGATTTTCACGTAAGGTGATACAAAAGTTTCTCTCAGGAAAAAAGACTGAATAGAGTTAAGATTACTCATTATTGATAACTGGCTTTACTTTGGGCTCATAAGATGCTGTCAATCACAGTTGTATGTTCCTAAGGGAAATCCCATGTTTGCATCCTTACTATGTGGCAGGCAGAAGGCTGAGTGCTGGGGCTAGAAATAGTTATAGATACAGCTATAGATAAGCAAGGCGCTAGCTTTGCTGTCAAGAAACTTTCATAGGGGGGACAGTTGAATAATAGAAAATGGTAAGTTCTGTGTGTAGAGTTTAATGGCCACGATCAACTGCCTAAGGAGGATCAGAGAAGATTTGCCCATGGGGGAAGGTGTTGCCTATGAAGACTTGAGTTGGGTCTTAGAGGATGAATAGGTGCTTTCCAGGTGCTGTAGGTGGGAAAAGTGCGCCAGCCAGAGGAAACAACACGTTGGCGGCGCAGAGTGGAGGTAGGATATGCTGTGTTCTTTACAAGGGTTTGGTGTGGTTGTACAAGGTATCACTTGGTAGGAGGAGATAAACTGGAAAGGGAGGCAGAACAATATCAGAAAGGGCCCTACAGTATAAGCCATTTATGCTGCTAGTGATGGGAAGTCCTTAAAGGACTTTAAAGGAGGATGACAGAGTGATCAGAATGGCATCCTAGAAAAATCATCGGTTTTAGAATGCATTTTTAGAGAACGGATTTAAGAGACAAGACTGAAGGCAAGGGGACCAGTTCATAGCCAGCAGTCCAGGTAAGAGATCACGGTCGGAGGGGATGAATTCCAGAGACACTTAAGAAGCAAAAATTTATGGAACTTGGAGACGGATTGAATAAACCGGATGAAGAGAGAAGAGTTAAGAACAATTTCAGTACACACTAGACCGTGAGGCCGATTAGAGTCGATTATCTCTGATGACTGAGATTTGCGTGTAGGGATAGGAACTTTGACTGGTTTTATTCATCTTTGTATTGCTTTTTTTCTTTTTACAAGGAGCATGCATTACTGCTGTTTTGTTTTGTTTTGTTTTAAGGGGGATGTTTAATTCAAGACAACCAATATCTATTTGGAAATGATTAGATATAGCCTCAGAATTTTCAGACAGTTCTTTTTCTTATTCATCGAACTCTGTAGGAGAAGACATCATTTAAGTAAATAGTCAGAGGAAAATTGATTCCTATAATTTCTCTTTTTTTAAGTTAACAGAAAAAAAAATTTAGACTAGTTTTAATTCTAGAAAAATGATCAGAAAGTACAGAGAGTTCCCACATACTCCCCTATTATTTACATCTTGTATTAGCGTGGTGCATTCGTGTGGTTACAGTGGATCCAATATTAACACATTATTATTAGTTCAAGTCCATAGTTTATGTTGGGGTTCATTTTTTGTATGGTATATACTAAGGGTTTTGGAAATATACAATGCCATGTATTCACTATGACTATATCATAGTAATTTCACTGCCCTAAAAATCTGCTGTGCTCCGCCTACTCATCCCTCCCTTCCTCCCCACCATAGCCTTGGCAACCAGAGATCCTTTTTATTTTCTGTATAGGTTTCCAGAATGTCCTGTATTTGGACTCATAAAGTATGTAGTCTTTTCAGATGGGCTTCTTTCACTTAGCAATATGCATTTAAGGTCCCTCTGTGCCTTTGGGGGTCTTGATAGCTCATTCCTCTTCAGCACTTAATAATATTCTGTTGATCCGCTCACCTACAGAACGACATCTTGGTTGCTTCCAAGTTTTGGCACCTATGAATAAAGCTCTATAAGCGAACATGTGCGGGTTTTTGTGTGGACATAGTTTTCAACTATGAGTAAATACCAAGAAGCACGATTCCTGGATCGCACGGCAAGAGTATATTTAGTTTTGTAAGAAACTGCCAAACTGCCTTCCAGAGTGGCTACACAATTTTGCAGTCCCACCAGCAGTGAATGAGAGTCCCTGTGGCTCCACAGCCTGCCCCACATTTGGTGTTGTCAGTGTTTTGGATTTTGGACTTTCTGAGAGGTGTGTACTGGTATCTCATCTTCATTTTAATTTGCAGTTCCCTAATGACACATGTTGTTGAGCGTTTTTTTCATATATTTATTTGCCACTGGTATCTCTTCTTTGGTGAGGTGTCTGTCCAGATCTCTTCCCATTTTAAAATTGGGTCGTTTGTTTTCTTACTGTTGAGTTTTAAGAGTTCTTTGTGTGGCTTGGATAACAGCCCTTCCTCAGGCGTGCGTTCAGCAAGTGTCGCCTGAGCCTTGTCTTTCAGTTCTCTTAACGGCGTCTCTCACAAAGCAGACGCTTCCAATTTTAATGAAGTACAACGTACTAATTTTTTCTTTCTGGGATCTTCCTTTTGGTGTTGCATCTAAAAACCATTGCAAAGCCCAAGGTCACCTAGAGTTTCTCCTAGTTACCTTCTAGGGGTTTTTTAGTTTTATGTTTTTCATTTAGGTCTATGATCCATTTGTGGAAGGTGCAAGGTCTGTGTCAAGGTTTATATTTTTGCATGCGGATGCCCAGTTGTTTCAGTACCATTTGGTGAAAAGACTGTCTTTTCTAAATTGAATTATCTTTCCTTCTGTTTTTTTTTTTTTTTTTTTTTTTACGGGTAAAAAAAAGACCAATCTTTCTGGCTTGCACAGCTGGCTACCTGGTAGTGCCACTGAGACTGGGAATATAGGAGAAACAAGTCTGGAGGAGGAAGATAGTGAATTCAGTTCAGACCTGCCTGTTCGGAGTTAGGATTATCAAAGAAAGAAATATCTGGGTGTTTAGGTTTAGCAAAGAAGGAAAATCTTTCCCTAGATTCTTAGGACTAGAAGAAAATGAAAGCTCATTTAGTTCATTGCTATATGTATGCACAAGCAGGAACTGAGTCACGTCCCAGTTTGGGTAGGCGCGAAGTCAGCGCTAAAGCCCAACCTGCCCTCTGCTCAGGGCTCTTTCGCTTGCTGAGGGCGGGCTGCTCTGGGGCCCCGAGGAGCCCTTCTGAGGTTTTGCTGCCCTTGACATCCAAGTCTAACTAGCCCCAGCGTGCTCAACCCTGGTGCAACCCATAGCTCTTGGCCTCTCCCTGTCAGTTTAATGGTCTTTTATCATATCAAACACTGTTTGTGTGGGCTTAGGACATAATGACCTTGTGGCAGTTTTTGGGTAGAGAAAGTGATTTGTCTGTTTAACCCTCTTACAGTCTGGAAGGCAAAGTCAAGGAGACAACGCATAATGCCTTTTGGGATCACCTTAAAGAGCAGTTATCAGCTACTCCCCCAGACTACAGCTGTGCTCTTGAACTTTTGAAAGAAATTAAAGAGGTGAGTGACCAACCTTCCATTTAGAGGTGTAAGGTTCCTAGACATTACCAGCTCATCTTCTTTGGTGAGGTGTCTATCCAGATCTCACCAAAGATCTGGACAGAGGGAGTGGCTAGCAAATTGCGCCTGAGCACAGTCCATGAGTCAGTCCAAACTCGGCCTGTAGACAGAAATCACACGGAAACAGTAGTTTCAACAAGGAATTTTTAAAAAATATTTTATTTATTTATTTTTAGAGAGAGGGGAAGGGAGGGAGAAAGAGAGGGAGAGAAACAGTGATGTGAGAGAGAATCGTTGATCAGTTGCCTCTCACACATCCCAAGTGGGGACCTGGCCTGCAACCCAGGCATGTGCCCTGACCGGGAATTGACCTGGCGACCTTTCAGTTTGTGACCTACCCAATGAGCCACACCAGTCAGGGCCAACATGGAAGTTTTAATATAAAAATTATTATAACAGGGAATTGGAGAAATATAACTTACTTTGGGCTAGTAAGAAGAAAAGAGACCTCTAAAGAATACTGGAATAGCAGGTACAAGGAGAATCCACCATATCCCTAGGCTGACGTAGGGGTATGTATTGAGGATATGAGAGGGCACAGCTGAACGGGGAAGTTGCTGGCCTGTGTGTGCTGCTGAGCACTGTGCCCAGAAGGAGCCCAGGAGCCCCTGGGAGATGCCACTCAGGCTGTAGGAGCCAGTTGCTGTTAAAGCCATGCATCCTGCAGGAGCCTGACATGTGAGCATTCTAGAACCAGAGAGGAAGGCTCTTGCCTTTTGCGATGTCTTTCTAGTATGTGAGGGGCACTCCCTAAGGTGACTGCCCCTAGGCCAGTGATCCGCATTCTTGGATAAACCTCTCTCCTTTAGTGTGGATGAGATTTGTAACTTGTCTCTACCCAGTAGAATATGCCAAACATGCTGGGATGTCACATTGCATTATGTAAGACTCTGCATTAACAGACTGGAGATTCTCCTCCTGCCTTTGAAGAAGCAAACAGGTAAATTGTCAGCCACCTATGGAGAGGACCACATGGCCAGGAAATGCAGGTGGCCTCTAGGACCAGCACCTAATGAACCAGTAAGAAGCTGGACCCCTTAAGTATACAGCTGTAAAGAAATGAATTCAGCCAACAATTTGAAGGAGCTTGGTAACAGATTCTTCCCAGTCAAGCTCCCAAAAGAGAGTGCCGCCCGGCAGCACCTTATTACAGCTGGTGAGACCCTGCGCAGAGGACCCACTTCAACTGCGCCTGGACCCCTGACCCACAGAAATGGTGAGATAACAAATGTGTTCGCTCTCTTAAGCCTTTTAAGTTTATGGTAATTTGTTATGCTACGCAAAAACTAATTAATAGTGACTTCTACAGATGAAGCTTAAAATTTACCATTTGGTAAAGGAAAAATCTTTAAAGGACTTCATTTTTTCAGAGCAGAGAAAATAAGGATGGATTTGGATCTGAGAGATAGTAGATTGATAAACACCGCATTTCACTCCTTTGGCTACTCAGCTTCCACACGGACGCTTCTACACGCATCTGAGTTCCTGAATCTCCCTGTCTTTCGGCTGGGTAGGTCGGAAAACACCTAGTTCCTCGTGGGAAGTTCAGCCTACATGGTCACCTGAAGTCCTATGGCGAGGTGTTACTTTCTGCCAAGGTCTGGAAGCAAACCAGGAATTGTTTCTCAAAAGGCTAATAATAATCTGCGGAAGAAGGCAAAGATTTGCTCCCAAATCCTAGAACTCTGTGCTGTGCTGCTCCTATTGGTGCTTGCCAGAGACTCTGGACAGCATCATTTCCTGCCATGGATACTTCAAGCACCATGAACCTTCACGTGTCATGAGCCGCAGCACCGTCAGGCCCAAATGGTAGAGTGGCTGGTGTGGCGGCCGGAACTTGCTGCAGAGCCCGCTCTGGCTCCGGCTCCGGCTCCCGCTTGAAATTGGCCACCTTATGAGCGACTCTAAATGGGTGTCATATTAGAATGTCCAAAATTGTAGAGAATTTTTTAAGAGCCTGAGTTTATGTGAGCCAAATTGATGATGTGCCAGGAAGCAAGATCTCAAATGCTCCAGAGAAGGACAGTTTTGCAGTTTCTTTTATACATTTGAAATTAGAGAGGGAAGGTAAAGAAGAGCGCACCCTGGCCGGGTGGTTCAGTTGGTTAGTGTCCTCCCCAGGCACCAAGGTTGTGGGTTCAGTCCTGATCAGGGCACATACAAGAATCAACCAATGAATGCATGAATAAGTGGAACAACAAATTGATGTCTGTCTGCCTATCTGTCTCTCTTTCTCCCCCCTTCTCTCTCTCTAAAATAATCAATTTTAAAAATTAAAAAAGAAAAAAAGATTATACGCTCCCTTCAGGGATGTGAGAAAGAGGATTACTCTGGTATTTCAAAGTTGTGTTAACTTAGATACACAAGAACAATGGACAGGACTTGCTTAAGGCAAAGATAAGCCTTTTACTAAAGAAGTTATGTGCCTGGGGGTGACTCGCCACTATGAACTGCCCAGCTAAGAATTTATGATCAGTCTTATTAAATTGACTAAGGAGCCAGTTTTTGTCCACAAAGCTGTCGTGCGGTGCGTGCTGCCTTGAAAATCCAAAGGGCCTACAAGTGCCGTGCCTCTTTTTCCATGGGGTGGGTTTGAGGTACAGTGACTTGTCATTCGCCTTGGAGGGGACCGCTTTGATGGGGTCCAGACCTCTGAAGTTCTACCGACTTCGCTGAAGTGATTGGCCGCTGAGTTTTTGTGGGGATTATCTGCCATCCTCCAGTTTGCATATCTTCCTAAGATAAAATATGAAATTTTAGATAAAATATGAAATAGTTGGTATTTGCTGCTCGTCAGGTCCAGTGGACATATGGCCGTTTGAGTTTGAATCTCATGCACGATACCAATTTTGTATCAGTCAGGGTCCAATCAGGATGAAGAAACTGGACAGTAATTTAAACAAAGAGAAGCTCTGTGACCCCCAGGGACTTGCACAGGGGAGGCACAACAGAATGGGGGGTGCGGGGTTGGGAGGACCTCCTCCTCTTGCAGTCTCTCTTTAGCACCCTCTGCTGACAAAACTAACACAGTGCCAGCCAGCTTCACTTCCACAAGGAGGCACCGAAGGGCAGACTTGGAACTGAGAGGCTCCAAAGTGAAAATGGCAGTTTACTATTTAAACAGATAGTATGGAGCAACTTTCACTGTATTTGCTTAAGATGAAGCCAAACAGGTGGGATCTTGCTATGACAACGCAACATTCTATTCAATTAAACAAATGTTCACTGAACCACATCCTTCAACCCCGCTATGTTCTGTATGTTACAGAGGCACAGAGATGAAGAAGAGAGACTGTTCACAGGGAACTTACATCAGGTTAATAGGCTATTTCTAGTTACTCCTAACAGTTTCTTTGCCTATTTTCTCCTTGCTCTTTGAAGTAAAAATCTCGAAATGCCTACTTTTTTAAAATGAAGAGTATCTCATCGCCACATGGTGTGTAACAAATGTGTAACATGGGGTGTATTTTATATTCGTTGCACCTTGAGTTTCTTTTTACCATACTCCTTGATTTTGTTTATCTCTCTATCTCATCCTGCCTAGAAAATGATATATTATTACTGTATTTGATTCCCTGAAGCCTTGATCTATTATTGGTCCCTTAACAAAGATAAATTAGTTCCCTCTAGGAAATTTAGAGACCTGACGTCTTGATCTTTAAAAGACATGGGCTGGGATGTGTTTGGTTAAAGAGGTTTCCATTAGGGAAAGTTTGGGGCTTTAAACCGAGTGCAGCCTCTGTTAGGGTGGTCAGTGACATGGGCTGTGAAAAGTGCAGGGAGTAAAGTCTTTTACTCACTCTCCAAGAGGGGACAGGGGATTGGTGTGGAGAGATAAGAGATACACCAGCCCTGAGTGGTGGGGGCTTTGGGTTTTATTAGGTGATTGGGATGGATGTAGAGCAGGGTGTTTCAGTTGGTCTTGTATAGGCTACAGCTTGTTTTGATGTTATCTTTGGTGCTGCGTCTTTGCAGTCTGGCCTGTCCTGTTTCATAAGTTCCGCAGCCTCTGCACCTTCAGGGCACTTCCAGTCATTTTCTAGTCCTGCACATAGAGGCTCATAAAACAAGAGTCAGTCGTGCTTTATGGGGTCCGACTAGCTCTGGCAAAGAGTGACTGAAAAGGGGGCTTTTGTCCTATTATTCCCCACTCTAGTTTTTGAGATGAATTTCTTCTGGTTTTTATTTTTTTTTAAAGATTTTATTTGTTTACTTTGAGAGAGAGAGGAAGAGAGAGAGAAAGAGAGGGAGAAAAACATCAGTGTGTGAGAGATACATGGATCAGCTGCCTCTCTCATACCCCCAGCCGGGGAACTGGCCCACAGCCCAGGCATGTGCCCTGACCAGGAATCGAACCAGTGACCTTTCGGTTCACTGGCCAACACTCAATCTGCTGAGCCACACCAGCCAGGTCTGAGATGGATTTATTCTTAATGACAGGCCCATTTTAGCTCTGGAGAGCAGGGATAAAGGTCTCGTCTTCTGGAACTGCTTCAGGTGGGTTATGGATGTAGAGTTGCCCCTGCCTGTGAATCTGGGTATGCTTCATTAAGAGGGAGAGAGGGTGGAACTGGACAACCCAAAAGGCGAGAGCTGTGGCTGGAGGCCATTTGTGGAGGGCATCTCCCAGAGCCTGGATGCTCCATAGAATGAAGGATATGAGATATTTTAGGAGACACGGCTGAAAAGTGAAAATAAAAAAGGCTGCTATAAGTCCTAGGAAGGGAGTTAGCCAGGAAAAACCAGGACTAGATACTGGCCTTAAAATCCCAAAAAGGGAGAGGCAGAGTAGTGGGTAGTTCTGTATGGCTGACACTGCATCAGTAGCTATCAATAATTCCAAGTCAAGGGATGAAAGAAAAGAAAAAAGAAACATTAGCTCAGAAGAAAACTAGAAAAACCAGGATTTAATTTAGTTTGTGGGTGAAAATTGGACATTGTGATGTCCATTAAAACACAGTTTTTCTCCCTAAAATACCCTCATTTTTATTAAAGAGACTGCATTCAGTCCAGTTTCAATTTGGCCTGATTTTTTGCATGAACACGACAAGAATAGTAGTTGATCATATAGGTTCCTTTAAATCTGCTTTGCTGGAATTTCACAAGGAACCTTCAGACTGAGCCATTTAGTCAGCCCTTCAGAGCACAGAAGCCAAGCCACACAGCTGCCATACGGCTTTGCCTGTAATATCTGTAGGTTTGAGTGGGCCCCTTAAGTTCTTGAGGTCCCCAAATTGTCTTGAGATTCCTTCCTTGCCATTTCTCAGGAACGCAACCTTTGTTCCTTATCTGGAAAGACTGCCATGAACCATGTGACCAAGCAAGGTACAAGGCTATTTCTTCAAGGGGCTCTTCCCGGCTTCAAAAGTCAGTCTTAATTTCTTGAGGCTTTCTGGTAACACCCAGAGTCCAGGTACGATTCTTTTGATCATGACATTCCAGACAAAGACTTGGTTAATAAAACCGCATTTGGAAACTGGTGCTATTATAAACAGAATATATTCTTATTGGATTTATGCAAACAAACATATTGCCATGAAAATAGCTCTCATTAAGAGTTGCTGAATTCTGGAGGGATTAGGTAGAGTGAAAAATATAAATCCTTCAATACTGCTTATGAGAGTACGCTTTACAAATTGCTATAGAGAAAAAAATAGGTTTCTCTATACTTGGAAGACAAAAAGATTTAAAATTAGCACTATTTTGAATCAGTTTTTGCCTTGATTATTTGCCTGTATTTCTGTGAACCCAGTTATTTCTTAGGGTTCCATAAATCTTCATTTATTTCAAAGGTATGACCTGCTTAGATACCTGTAATTTAATATAAGTCAGAGTTCTTTTCATGAAAGATATATTTTCAAATGTGTAAAACAATGACTGTTTATAAATGACAAAATTTAAAATGCCATTGTTATGGATTTGATTAAAGTGCAATCAATAAAGAACTTTGCTTCTTTGTAAGATACAATATTTCAAGATAACAACTTGGTAAATAATAATTACTATGAAATGACATAAAAGAACAATATAAAGCCCATATTTTTAGATTTAACACACAATCTTAATATATGTATAAAGACCAAGCAGTATGCAGTGTACTAAACACTGTACAGGACTCATCGGAAGTGTGCACTGAGCACTGGAAACAATTCATAAATCCCAATGTGTGGGTTACACATACCCAGAGAACCACTGCCTAAAGTCCCCATAGGGAACCATCACTCTTGGCTTGTCCAGTGTCACTCACAGGACACCTGCTACCCCTGAGAGTTTACTGTTTGAACTTAGCTTTAAGTATTTGCAAGTTTCTTCCTAGAGCAGGCTGAAATTTCTAGAACATCTATTGTGATTTTTAAAAATATATATAATAAAAAATATATATATTTATGCACAGAAATAGAACATAGTCATTATTATTCTGTTTGGCAAAGCTTCCTATGAATTTCAAGCATATTAAATAGGCTGAATAAGTTCAAAAACTTTTCTGTTGTAATTATTTGCCCTACCCAAAATTATGTCTCAGTTAAAAGTTCTTTTAAAAAAATTTAAACTTTGGGAAGGCTGTCAAATAAGCCTAACTAAAAGATTACGCCATAACGCCGTAAAACAAATACACACACACGCTAACTTAAAAAAAATTAATCAATTTTAAAACTGGCTTTGATATCAAATAATTTGTCCAAATCATAGGCTCCTGCTTAATTTATATCAGTATTTAATTTCTTTAGGCCAAACAAATATACCCTAGTTATGCCAGCCAGGGGCAGAAAACACACCACATGTAATACACAAACACATATTACATAAAGAGCACACACCTGAAGCCCGAACACGTAAGGACCATACACATAATTTGAATTACTAATTTTGGTAGAGAAAGCACGAGATTTTTATCATTTGCTTTTGACAACTTTTAAGAAGACTGGGAGAGAAGGTGCCAAATGCCAAGCGAGAGGGCCTGTCGAGGCTCTGAATGACAGCGTCAAGGGCCGCGAGTGAACGGTGGAAATAAAGAAAGCCGTGGTCTCAGTCTAAGGAATCAAGCAGCAGGAAAGAGCCTGGGCGGGGCTGCGTTGGCGCCGGAAAGGTCAGAAACCGGTGGCAGAAGATAAATGCTCCGCATAGGGCACCGGGAGTTACAGTCCACGTCAACAGAGAAGTACAAAGAGATGGATGTGTTCACCCAGCCTGAGGGTGGCCTTACCAATGATAAGAACACCGGCCAGATGCCCTGGGAATGGATTTAAGTCACTCAGACAGGGGACTCAACAGAAAGCCCATTTGAGAGAGCCACACTGGCGGAGAGAAAGCATGTTTGAGAGAGAAAGTCCGTTTGACCTGTGGATGTGTTTACCCCATGCCCTGAGAGTGTCCTTACCAATGACCAGAGCACCAAAGGGGAAAGACTGGTCCCTTTGGACATCAGGGGTGATTAGTTCCTGACTCACTGGACCCTGTGTCCAAGGTGTCACCTGGGGATAGTCGTGTAGGGTGACTCTGTGTCCAGACGGCAGCCTTACCTTCTATCTCGGTGTTGATGAGACGCGTCTTGATGAAGGGCTTATTCCGCAGCTGACAGGCCGGCTTCCCCACGCCGATGAGGGCAAGAGAAAGTGTCATGGAAACAACTCCAGGGCCCACCAGAGCCATTAAAGAATGTCGCCAGAGAGAAATTAGGTGGAGGAAGGGGTACCGGAGCCTGACTGAGGTTTTTTTCTTTACAAGTTTAAAACTTTTACAAACTTTTACAACCTTCACAAACCTTTTTGTAACTTTCACAAACTTTCTTATCCCTTTAGAAATAACCATCTTTAGAATAACCCACTTTCAGTCCCCGGCCTTCAGAATTGCATCCCCATGCCTTGCGCCTTCTACTACTAAACCCATACAATTTCTTTCCGACTTAATTTGAAGTTTTAACTTTTAGAAACCTCAATTTCCAGTAATAAAAAGTGAACAGCCAGCATTCCTTAGATTAACTCTTATGAACATATTTCATGACCTTTAGAAACATAGGTTCCTCTACTGGCAAACTCACCCTCACTTTCAGGAAACACACCTCCAACAAAGCACAAGACATTTATCTACAGCTTTAAATTCGCTCTATAGCTTCTTTAATAAAAAGCCAAAGCAGGTGAACTTAAGACTTGTCCAGTAATTAATGTTTTCGTATTTTATGTTATTTCAAAATTCTTAGATATTCAATGGCTTTTACCAGAATTTACTAATTTAGAAAGGAATAGCTGAAATAAATTAAATTGATGTGCTCAGATATAACTAAGGCTTTTCCCCTTTCAGTAAGAATTATCTTCCCAAAATTTGTCTGAAAAAAACTTTCAAGTCTGACCTCAAGTTGGAAGAGGTCTGACATTGAAAAGGGAGCCCAGACCCAAATAATGCCCTCCCACCCAGCGACCTCGCCGAGAGGGAGCTGGGTTGCATGCGTGGAGGGTTCCTGAAAGAGAGAGCAGAAATTGGTGTGGCTGGGAGGAACCCACTCTGAAGGGGGAGCAGGGGGTGAGGCCTGAGGAGGAGAAACAGGAAGAAGGGATGGAGAGGGTGTTAAAGAGTCAGGGGAAGGGGCAGGAATGCTAAAAATGCCACTTCTTTTTCCCTGCATTGAGAGGTTGGCATCCTGCTGCTTTTGCAACTCACAAGGACTTTGAGTAGAGTTAACTGTCCTATTTTTCCCAGGCTGTAGCCGCTCCCAGGTCTCCAGGAGGAGAATCTAGTTTTTACAGTATGGGACTGCGGAGGTGGTGGTAGAGATGTAAACGGGATGGTCAGAGAAAGGAGGGGAAAAAGCCCCAAACTTAGGCAAATTTGAACATAAAGGCATAGTTAGGAGAAAGAGGCCTGGAATCCCCACTGAAGGTTAAAATCTTGTTTCCTCTAGTGAACTAAACCTAAGGAGGGGATCTAGATGGTGACAGTACAGTTCGAGTTGAAGAACAGCATTATAGTTAAGAGATCCGTCCATGGGCCAAACCACCTGGTCACCCAGTTTATATCTAGGCCAGGCTGTGCTGCAATAGAAAATCAAGTGCCTGGGCTTGAGGTCAGTAAGTCCCAGAGCTTTCAGGTTCTTAAGCAGATACCCCAAGGGGGCATCCTTAGGCGGCACCAGTTGGGTGTTGCCCATGACGATAACTATGAGAAAGAAGGGGAAGGACACCTCAGGGACCAGAACATGCCGAGGGAAGGGAAGGTCTGAGAGGGGCATCCCCGACTTGGATGACCTAGAGATCTGCCACCAGATCCGAGAGTCCCCAAATCTGAGGGCAGAACGACCACGAAGATCTGCCTCAGAGCCAGGCGTCCCTGAGTCATAGGATGAGATGAAACAGGAGGCAACCCTCCCGAGGCCAAATCCCCAGAAAGCAATAGACCCGACACCTGGGTTTCCAAATAGGAGACAACTAAAGAACTATCATCACTTTCCATTGGGATGTTAATGTCCCGAGACTCAGAGAGACTTACTGATTGCTGGCCCTGATGGTGGGTGGGCCCACAGAGTCCAGAGAAACGGGAAAGGATTAGAATCCTCTGTCCAAACCTCTCAGAGACAGGGTTAGGGGGTAGCTTGGGTCGAGTTTTCCCTGCCCACTGCTCCCCTAGTTGCAAGTCTCAGGAGGGGGAGAAGGAGAAATACAGAATGTCCCCGCCTGGGCCACCAAAATGTTTGGGTGGTCGGTGATGTGGGCTGTGAAAGAATTCACAAGGAAAAGTGCAGAGAGTAAAGATTTTTACTCTCCAAGAGGGGAGAGGGGCTTGGTGTGGAGAGACTCACCAGCCCTGCAGGGTGGCGGCTTTGAGCTTTATTAGGTCACTGCGGTGGCTGTAGAGCAGGACGTTTCCGTTGGCCTTGCACAGGCTGCAGCTTGTTTCAATGTTATCGTGGGTGCTGCGTCTTTGCGGTCCAGCATGTCCTGTTCCCTAAGTTCCCAGAGCCTCCCCACCTTCAGGGCGCTTCCAGTCATTTTCTAGTCCTGTGCATAGAGGCTCATAAAACAAGAGTCAGTCGTGCTTTATGGGGTCCAGCTAGCTCTGGCAAAGAGTGACTGAAAAGGGGGCTTTTGTACTATTAGGCCCTTCTTTGACTTTGTTTCCTGGGCAGATCTTGCTGTCGCTGCTGTTACCACGCCAGAACCGCCTGAGAAGTGAGATCGAAGAAGCTCTGAACACAGACCTCCTCAAGCAGGAAGCAGAACATGGGGCCCTGAACGTCCATCATCTCTCCAAGTACATTCTCAACATGATGACTTTGCTGTGTGCACCGGTTCGAGATGAAGCTGTGCAGAAACTAGACAACATTACAGACTCTGCTCAGTTACTGAGGTGTGAAGCCTGATTACTGTCCCCTGAGACCTGCCCCCTCCTGCGGGTCTGACACTGGATGGCAGCCCCTATCTTGGCTGGCTCTTCCCTGCTGAGACCTGACTAACTCTTTCTCTCTGGCCTGTTAGCTTTTCTTTTCCAAAGATGGCCTTGTGGGGCCCTCTGGTTATCCTTGGACTGGACCTCTGTATAATGTCCTAAACATTAGTGTAACCTTTTCTTCCAAGTAGTTCAAACATTGCTTTCCCAAGTTTTCTTGTCGCAGTTCACATAACATGAGGGGGCAGGGGTTATCCCCCTTTCGTAGCTATAGAAACTAAGATCCAGATCCAAAAAGTTAAAAAAAAAAAAAACAAGTGACTGGCCCAGAAATAGCATCAGAAATAGCAACCCCTGTAATCCCACTTCCCAGAGACAACCGTTAGTGTGCTGGCGTGTGTGCTTCCGCCGCCCCGCTTTGCAAAGAGACAGCAAGATGACTGTTGTGGAAAGAGATCGGGCTCAGAGGCGTCAGGGTCCAGAGACCTGTGCTCGCCGCTCTGCTGTTCGCTCACTCAGGGCCTCGGGTCCTGGGCCACGTGTCATCTTTTGTAATTTAGGAGGCAGAATTAAGTGAGTTTTAAAGTCCCTCTAATTCTTTTTTAAATTATATTTTATTGATTATGCTACTACAGTTGTCCCCATGTTTCCCCCCTCCACCCCGTGCCCCCTACTGCCTCAGACAATCCCCCCACCACTGTTCATGTCTGCGGGTCATGCGTATAAGTCCTTTGGCTCCCCCATTTCCTGTACTGTACTTTACATCCCCGTGGCTGTTCTGTAACTACCTGTTTGTGCTTCTTAATCCCCTGACTTCTTCACCTTTTCACCCACACCCTCTTTCTATCTGGCAACCATCAAAATGCTTTCTTTATCCATAATCCTCTCTCTGTTCTTCTTATGTGCTTAGTTGGTTTTTTAGAGTCAACTGTTGAAAGATATATATTTTTTGCCATTTTATTGTTCATAGTTTTGATCTTCTTCTTTTTCTTAGATAAGTCCCTTTAATATTTCATATAATAATGGTTTGGGGATGATAAACTCCTTTAGTTTTTTTGTCTGGGAAGCTCTTTATCTGCCCTGTGATTCTAAACGATAGCTTTGCTGTGTAGAGCCATCTTGGCTGTAGGTCCCTGCTTTTCATGACTTTGAGTATTTCTTGGCAGTCCCTTCTAGCCTGCAAAGCTTCTTTTGAGAAATCAGCTGACAGTCTTATGGGAACTCCCCTGTAAGTAACTAACTTTTCTCTTGCTGCTTTTAAGATTCTCTCTTTATCTTTAACCTTTGGCAGTTTAATTATGATGTGTCTTGGCGTGGGCCTCCTTGCGTCCATCTTGTTTGGGATTCTGCACTTCCTGGACTTTAATGTCTATTTCCTTCACCAAATTAGAGAAATCTTCTTTTATTATTTTTTCAGATAGATTTCCAATTTCTTGCTCTTTCTCTTCTCCTCTGCACCCCTACGATGCAAATATTGGAACACTTGAAATTATCCTAGAAGTTGTTTACATTGTCCTTGTTCTTTTGGATTCTTTTTTCTTCCTGTTGTTCTGATTGGTGGTTTTTTGCTTCCTTATGTCCCAAGTCATTGATTTGATTCTTGGCTTCATCCACTCTACTGTTGTTTCCTGTAAATTGTTTTTTATTTCAGTTAGTGTATCCTTCGTTTCTGACTGGATCTTTTTTATGCTGTTGAGGTCCTCACTAAATCCTTTGAGCATTTTTAAAAAAAAAGATTTTATTTACTTATTTTTAGACAGAGGGGAAGGGAGGGAGAAAGAGAGGGAGAGGAACATCAGTGTGTGGTTGCCTCTCACACGCCCCCCACTGGGGATCAGGCCTGCAACCCAGGCATATACCCTGACTGGGGAATCGAACCTGCTACCCTTTGGTTCACAGGCTAACACTCAATCCACTGAGCTATACCAGCTGGGACTGAGCATTCTTGTAATCAGTGTTTTGAACTCTATATCTGATAGATTGCTTATCTCCATTTTGTTTAGTTCTTTTCCTGAAGTTTTTATCCATTCTTTCATTTGGGCCATGTCTCTGTCTCCTTGTTTTGGCAACCTGTGTGTGTTTGTTTCTGTGGATTAGGTAGAGCTGCTTTGACTTGTGTCTTGGTAGTGTGGCCCAATGTAGTAGGTGTTCTGTAGGGTCCAGTGGCACGGCCTCCCCTATCACCCAAGCTGGGTACTCGAGGTGTGCCCCTCGTGTGGGCTGAGTACACCCTCCTCTTGTTGTTGAGCCTTGGTTGCTGTTGTTAGGTCAATGGAGGGATTTCCCCAGGCCAGTCAGCTGCAAGGACTGGCTGTGACCACTGACCACCGATCCACACCCTTCATGGAGAATCAGCTGTGCAGGGGCAGGGCGGTGGTGCTCCAACATGGTCTGTAGCTGTCCCCTGGGTGTGCAGGCCCTGGGGTTTCCCAGGTGGTGGAAGCCAAGGTCAGCCCCCATCTACGTTTAGCCTGGGGCCACCCTGCCTGAGCTATAAAGCAATCTGAGATGGTTGTTCCTTGTGCTGGGCTTGGAGATTCCCAGGCAAAGCCAAGCTGTGAATCTAGGCTGGCTGCTGCTAGTGCCCCGGCTTGGGGCCACTTAGCAAGTGGTGTGGGGGCTGGGGGCTCCCTGAGTCTGGCTGTTGCTTGTTTGAGAGGATTTAGGAAGAGGCGAAGCATGCGCCAAGAGCAGCCACTCATGGAAAAGCCACTGTTAACATCTGCGAGGTGGGTGGGACGGAGCCTCAGGGGATCCCCAGGGCTGGGCAAACAGTGGTAGCCAGGTTGATGGAGTCTCAGTTATGGCACCCTCCTGCCAGCTCTGTGGCTCAGTGAGGGGACGGTTCAGGAATGGGACAATGGCCTCTGCCTGCCTTCTGTCTGGGAGAAAACTCTCCCCCAGCTCTCACCTTGATGCCAGACACTTCAGACTCTTCAGTAGGCCCCTGGTGCCTTTCAAACCGCTGCCCTGTGCTGGAGCTCAAAGGGAGTGAGTCTGAGTAAGTCCATGTGTGGGTTCTTTAAGAGGAACTGCCTGGGACTCCAGAAGTTTCTTCCACCAACTCGATCTCCACTGGTTTTACAGCCTGAAGTTATGTGGACTTATTTTCCTGGCACTGGAACCCTAGGCTAGGGGGTCTGGTGTCAGGGGGGACTCCTCACTCCGGAGATATCCCCCCGAATTTTTATCCACCACATGTGGATGTGGGTCCAGCCCCTTCTACCAGTCTGGATGGATGAGGTTACTTTAATTCTGTAGTTGTTAGACTTCCATTCAGTTTGATTTCCGACAGTTCTGAGTGATGGTTGTTCTATAGCTTAGTTGTAATCTTGATGTGTTTGTGTGAGGAGGCAAGCCGTGTTTACCTAGGTCACCATCCTGACCCTCTGATTCTCGGGTGCAGTGATTCGGTGGCTCCTGGTTGGGGAGCCTTCTCACTGGATCCCCTTTTGTAGAATCAATGTTTTGTTTTCTTTGTGTCAGAGGGATCTTCCAGGTCCTGGGCCTGATGAAAAGGGACAAGATGAACTATACCATCCAGAGCCTTCAACCGCACCTGCAGGAACATTCCATCCAGTATGAACGGGCTAAATTCCAGGAGCTCCTCAACAAGCAACCGAGTATGTGTATAACTTGAGGGCAGGCTTGGGAAGATATGACCTTGGGTCTGACTTTTATGACAGTAGAGAGTATTCTGCCTCCTTTTAGGAACAGAAAGTTTCTCCCTCAGTCGGGGGAGGGAGAAGGAACAGTTATCTCAGATAAGGAGGCGCCCTCACTCCCATAAGCATGTGTTTGTGGACCAGGGGTATATTGAGGAGGGAAGCGTGGTCTTCAAGCACCAGGGCGCAGATGCTGAAGCTGCCCCCGCACTCTGCCCTGTGCCAGGCCTCCTCCATCGCACCGCCAGGTGGCTGACCCGTGCAGCCGCGGACCTCACCACGCTGCCTCCCGCTTGCCCCGAAGCTCCTGGCCCCTGCAGCGTGGCCTGTTCCTCTGCAAACGAGGCAGCCCGCAGCCCTGAGCCCCTCAGCCCCACAGTGGTGCTGTCCCAGGGCTTCCTGAACCTTCTTCTTTGGGACCCTGACGATGAAGAGTTCCCTGAGGTAGGCCTGTGTGGGACACTGCCTGCGGGCTTGCGTGAGGTCCTTCCTCCACAGGGCCCCGCTCTCTGACCGCCTGTCTGCTCTGCGTCCTCAGACGCTGCTGGCGGACAGGGCCCAGCTGCAGGAGCTGCGGTCCCAGCTGCTGCACTTGACCATCTTGGCCTCAGTCTTGCTGGTGACCAGCAGTTTCTCTGTCAGCGTTCTGTTTGGCTCCCCTCAGTTTGTGGATAAGCTGAAACGCAGAATCAAAGCCTTCATGGAAGAATTTAATTCCAGGTGAGCTGTGTAGGTTCTTTTTCTCTAGAGGAGATGACATGTGGTAAGGGGACAGGCAGATAAGGAATATTTGCTTATGTTGCGCCACAAGCCACAGAAAGGCCCTTTGGAACCATCCACAAAGTTATTGGTGTCTTTCTGTGAGTGGTCTGGAGGCTTGTGACAAAGAAAAATAAAACTTTCTTCCAAAAGAGTAGTGTAGAGGCTAGTTTGCTACAAAATGACTCATTATCTTGTCGCTACAATGGAGTCATGGTGTGCTGAGTGGACAGCAGTGGGCTGGCTGTACGTATACATACTAGGAGCTCAAGCGCCAGCAGCACTGACTGAACGTCCACCGCGGTGCAGGAAATCACACCAGAGGACTCGGAAGGCCAGGTTTGTCACTCTGGTTGGTGACAGTAGGACAAATGGCCATGGAAAATGTCCAAGAAAGTCTTAAAAATGTATATACATACATACATGTAAATAAATTCCATGGGGCTAAGAATACTGAGTTGATCCAAGGGCAGACCCAAATGCTTGTCCGGACTTGATTTCAGTTTATCTTGTTTACGAAGTAGTACACAGTGTTGTATGTAGAGGGCAGTTGATACCTTGAGGTGAGAGTGAAAACACTGAATCTACCCATTGGGCTCTGTGGCTCCCGGGGCTGGGTGAGGGCAGGAGAAGGGTTGGAGTCTCCCTCACGTGGGCCCCGTGTCTGGCGCGGAGCTTCCCAGGCTCTGGGCCAACGCCAGGGCCACCTGGTGCTACCAGCTTACTCTCCTTCATGGTCTAGGCCTGAGGAGGCCATGCTGACTGTGAGTGAACAGGTGTCTCAGGAAATCCATCAAAGCCTCAGGAACATGGGCCTCACTGCTCTGAGCAGTGACAACACAGCATCTTTGATGGGACAGCTCCAGGACATTGCCCACAAGGAGAACTGTGTCCGCAGCGTCATTGGTAAGTGTGCATTGGGGGGTTCGGGGGAGGACACCGTGGAGAGAGGTGGATTCAAACCCTGCAAGTCAGTTACTGAACCATTAACAATAACAGGCATGGTCATTGGGCAAGTCACTGTTTAGGCTTTAATTTTTCATAGTGCTAGGTTGAAATATATCTTTTTTAGTTTGAAGAATGACTCCGTGGTTCTAAGGAAGGTTTGCACCCAGGAGTGCATGCCATCTGGGGGTGGCACGCTGCCCGACCAACCTGGTTAAGTCGCCCCTGGCCTTCTAGGTCATTTTCTGATTACCATCTGTGACATGTGACAGTCACCCCCTGCCAGCAAAAACCTGATGCCGAGTTACACTGGCGGACACATTCGCATGGCAGCGATTCCCCCCACCATCCCATACTGGAATGGATGCTATGAACTTGGCCTTGCTCTTCACCTCAGCCGTCCAAAGGACAGCTTAAGATCTTCCTGCTATGTCAAATACTCAGTGGGATCTAACTTATGGATACTTAAGTAATCTTGGGAATAGTCAAAAATTTACTAGCCCACTAATTTTCAATCTTTGCTTTGTTCTTGGGAACTAGAGAGCGGTCCCCTTCCCCCGAAAACAAAACAAAGTTCCTTCTGTCTAGCTAAGTGAGCAGGTCCGCGAGCGTCTCAGTTAGCTCAGAACCTGGGTGAGCACAGGGCAGTTTCTCCCTGAAAGCTGGCTGCCCTTTCCCTCCTCTTGTCTTTTCCTGCTCACAGATCAGCGGATCCACTTGTTTCTCAAATGCTGTTTGGTTCTTGGTGTGCAGCACTCTCTGTCAGGCCTCCCCGGAGGCCTTACCCTCATTGAGGCAGAGCTGGCAGAACTGGGCCAAAAGTTTGTGAGCCTAACACACCACAATCAGCAGGTGTTTGGCCCCTACTACACAGAGATCCTGAAAACCCTCATCCCCTCAAGCCAGGCCCTGGAAGCAGAAGGGGAGTCTCCCTGAGGACCCCAGCTCCGAGCCCTGGCACCTCAGGCCTAGGAGAGAAGCCCACCGTTCACCTGGGGTGACTTCGCCAGTGACCAGCAAAGCAGCAAGCCTCCCTCCCCTCCTGCAGCCAGTACCAGCGCTGTAGTGACTAAGCGTGTAAACACAGTCTGACCCAAACTCATTCTCTAATAAATTCCTGAAAGCTAGCAAACCACTCCTCTCGTGCTGCAGCCGGGGCCAGACCTGTGCCCAGACCCGCGCCCTCAGCCTCCGAGTAGCTAAGAAGCCAGCGGGCCCCAGTATTTCCTCCACCGGTGAGGTGCTCCCTTCTGCATGCAGAGCTGAGAAGCGAGGGCAGCCAGGTACTAGCATTATTTTGTTTAAGGGTAAGGCATTTCTCTGAGGGCTCCGAGGGCTCCACGGAATTATCAAACTGTGAATATAAGGGTTTCTCTGAAAGTTAGAAATTTGTCCAGTTCAGCTCAGGACCTGGGCCTGGTTTAAAGAAGTTCTTAGGAATCTGATTTCCAGAACCTAATTCCCTGAAGGTTTCAAATGGTGTGACAAGAAGTCAATAACTAGTAAGAGCTTGGGCTTCCTCTTCTGGGGGAAGCAGGGTACAGACGGGGTAAAAGTGGTCATCAGCCGCTGCAAGCATGCCGGTGACAGGTTTCATCGCTCGTGGGATTTCTCTCTCAAGTATCAGTGTTCAGGCTTGGACCGTTAGGCCAGTGACTCACTCGGATCAAGTTTCTCCCTGGTCTTGCTCTCTACCGAGTGAGTCCCCTGTCCCCCCATGTCTGAGGGTAGAACACTTCCTGATGGGTGTTGTGGCCGTGCAGAGGTGGGCAGCTGCTACACCTCCCGCTGCCGGGACTCAACCCGGCTCTTTAGGCTGTGAGCTCCTGTGGGCATCGTGGGTGAGAGACGTTCTGAAAGGACCTGGGCTGGTAGAGAGCCAACCACTCCTCTCAGGGTGACTGCAGCAGCCCGGCCCCAGCCGGGTTCGGCCGAATGGAGGGCATTGCTCTGCTCACATTTGGCCCCCGACTTGTCTTGTGATACACAAGAGAACATGGAAATTCACGGATGTGGTCTCCAGGTAGGGTGAGGAGGAAAAAGGGTCTCGCCATTTCAGGAGATGGAGGGAACAGGTTATAACGCGCTTCGTGTAGGGAGGACTGAAGGGGACTGAGGTCCATTAGCCCCGGGTCTCCCTAACCGACTGCCTTTTTAGAGAGCAGAGCCCAGACAAGGCAGCTGGCGCAGCCAGGCGCACACGGCGGCTCTGACCACGACCAGAAAGGCTGCAGGGCTGGGCCGTTCCCGGCTTCCGGTCCTGTAGCTGCACACCCTCGGGACGGGCAAGCCCGGAAAGAGGCGGGTGTTTAATGAGCAGCGGGGCCTGCCTGGACGGAGCCTCCGATTTGCAACAATTAATTTCAGTGCTTCAACAGCCCACATTTTGGAAGCCTCCTTATCCTAGAGGCAGATGCAGATGCGCTGTGACGGGATTCCTGTGACGAGGGCTGCCTGGTGGCTGGGAGCAGATGCTGGCCGATGATTGAACCTTGCTTCGTACTTTATGATCAAACTCTGGAATGATCCATTTTTCAGTCATTCATTATTTTCTTGTGCTTCCACATGAAGGAGACAGGGATCCTGACCAAACCGAGGAAAGAGCTCCATTCAATCCTGCACATGGTCGGAGGGATATAAATGTAATATTGTGGTAAATATACATGAAATGTCCCTTCGTGACAAGTGGTCAGTACAGTGTCCTACAACTACCACCACCACCTGGTTCCAGAATACTTTCGTCACCACAGAAGTGGACCCTATACCCATTAAGCAGTGACTTCTCATTCTTCCCTCCCCGTAGTCCCCCAGCAACCCCTAATCTGCTTTCTGTTTCAATGGATTTTCTGATTCTAGATAAAGAGAATCGTGTAACATGAGGTCTTTTGTTACTGGCTCCTTTCACTTAGTATGTTTTGCAGATTTGTCATGTAGCAGGTGTCAGCAGCCATTCCGTTGCACGGATCTACCACACTTTGTCCCTTTGTCAGCTGATGGTCATTTGGCTTGTTTTCACCTTTTGGCTTTTGTTACTAGTGCTGCTATGAATATTTGTGGACAAGTTTTTGTTTGAATGCTTGTTTTCAATGCCTTTGAGTAGAGAATATATTCAGGAGTAGAATCGGCGGGTCATATAGTCATGCTATGTTTAATTTATTGAGAAACCACTAAAACTGTTTCCCACAGCGGCTGTGCCGTTTTACCCTCCCGGCAATGTATGGAGAAGGTTCCAGTTTCTCCACATTTTCACCAACACTTAATTTCCTTTTTAAAAAAAGAATTGTAGGCATCTTAGTGGTGTCAAGTGGAATCTCACTGGGGCTGTGACTTGCATTTCTCTAATGACTAATGATGTTGAGCAACTTTTCATGTGCTTATTAGGCATTGGTTTATCTTCCTTGGAGAAATGTCTATTTTAGTGTTTTGCCTATTTTTGAATTGGATTTTTTGTTGTTGGGTTGCAAGAGTTCTTTATATATTCTGGATACTAGACCCTTGTCAGACACATGATTTGCAAACATTTCCTCCTGTTATGGCTAGTTAGTTTACTTCCTTGATAGTGTCCTTTGATGCACAAAAAATTTAATTTTGAAGTCCAATTTTTCAGGTTTTATTTTTATGGATTGTGCTTGGGGTATCGAGTCTAAGAACTCTTTGCTTAGGCCTAGATCCCAAAGATTTTCTCCTAAATTTTTGCTAAATGTTTTATAGTTTTATGTTTTACCTTTAATTCTGTGATCCATTTCAAATTAATTGTTTTAAAAGAGTTCATTTATTTACTTTTAGAGAGAGGGGAAGGGAGGGAGAAAGTGAGAGAAACAGTGACGTGCAAGATACATTGTTGGTTGCCTGTCGCCCATCCCAGCTGGGGACCTGGCCCACAACCCAAGCATATGTCCTGGCTGGGAATCGAACCGGTGACCTTCCAGTTCACAGGCTGGCACTCAATCCACTGAGCCACACCAGTCAGAGCTAAATTAATTTTTACATAACATGAAGACTTAGGTTGAGGTACTTTTTCCTTTAAGCCTATGGATATCTAACCACTCAGGCATCATTTGTTGAAAAGTGTCCCTCCTCCATTAAATTGTTTTTGCACCTTTGTTAAAACTCAGTCAGACATTTGTGTGAGTCTCTTTCTGGCTTGTCTCTTCTGTTCCATTCATCTATCTGTCAGTCTCTCTGCCATACCACACAGTACTGATTGCTGCAGTTATATAGTGAGTCTTTTTTTTTTAAGTATATTTTATTGATTATGCTATTACAGTTGTCCCATTTTTTCTCCCCTTTATACCCCTCTGCTCTGTGTCCCCACTTCCCGCCAGCATTCCCCCCACCCCTTAGTTCATGTCCATGGGTCGTACATGTAAGTTCTCTGGCTTCTCCCTTTCCTGTGCTATTCTTAACCTCCCCCTGTCTATTCTGTACCTACCAGTTATGCTTCTTATTCCCTGTACCATTTCCCCCATTCTCCCCCTCCCCTCCCTGCTGATAACCCTTCATGTGATCTCCATTTCTGTGATTCCAGTCCTGTTCTAGTTGTTTGCTTAGTTTGTTTTTGTTTTTAGGTTGAGTTGTTGATAGTTGTGAGCTTGCTGTCATTATATGGTTCATAGTTTTGATGTTCTTTTTCTTAGATAAATCTCTTTAACATTTCATATAATAAGGGCTTGGTGATGATGAACTCCTTTAACTTGACCTTCTCTGGGAAGCACTTTATCTGCCCTTCCATTCTAAATGAGAGCTTTGCCAGAGAGCGTAATCTTAGATGTAGGTCCTTGCCTGTAGTGACTCTGAATACTTCTTTCCAGCCCCTTCTTGCCTGTAAGGTTTCCTTTGAGAAATCAGCTGCTAGTCTTCTGGGAACTCCTTTGTAGGTAACTCTCTCCTTTTCTCTTGCTGCTTTTAAGATTCTCTCCTTATCTTTAATCTTGGGTAATATAATGATGATGTGCCTTGCTGTGTGCTTCCTTGGGTCCAACTTCTTTGGGACTCTCTGAGCTTCCTGGACTTCCTGGAAGTCTATTTCCTTGGCCAGATTGGGGAAGTTCTCCATTACTTTTTCAAATAAGTTTTCAACTTCTTGCTTTTCCTCTTCTCCTTCTGGCACCCCTGTGATTCGGATGTTGGAACGTTTAAAGTTGTCCTAGGGGTTCCTCAGCCTCTCCTCATTTAAAAAAAATTCCTGTTTCTTCATTCTGCTCTGGTTGAATGTTTATTTCTTCCTTCTGCTCCAAATCGTTGCTTTGAGTCCCAGTGTCTTTCCCTTCACTGTTGGTTCCCTGTATATTTTTCTTTATTTCACTTTGCATAACCTTCACTTTTCCCTCTATTTTGCAACCATATTCAGTCATTTCTGTGAGTATCCTGATTACCAGTGTTTTGAATTCTGCGTCTGATAAGCTATCTCTTTGTCGCTTAGTTCTATTCCTGGAGTTTTGATCTGTTCTTTCATTTGGACCATATTTCTTTGTCTCAGCACACACGTTATGTTGTAAGGGGTGGAGCCTTAGGTATTTGCCAGGGTGGGGCAACCCACTTTGCTGCGTGTTGTGGTGCTGTATGTGGGAGAGGAGTCAGAGACGGAAAAATGCCGCTTGCTCAGCTCTTGCCCCACTTTCAGTCACTTCCCCCGCTACCCACAAGCAAATTGGGCCCTTCCGGTGCTGATTTCTGGGCGGGTGGGTTTGTGTATGTTCTAGGACCCTGTGGGTCTCTCCAGTGAACACTCCTATGAGGCTGGGGGTTTCTCCTGCTGCCACAACCCCCACAGGTTTTTACAGCCAGAGGGTTTGAGGCTTTAGTTTCCTGTGCTGGAACCCTGGGTTGCGCAGTCTGTCTCGCTCCCAGTTTTTCCTCCCAGTTTGTCCACATGCAAAAGTGGGACCGCCAGCCACTGTTTCGCCCACCCAGTCCTCCAGCTGCTGCCTTGTCATGTGTCATCTCTGCCCCTCCTACCAGTCTAGATGAATGTTTCTTTTTTAACTCCTTGGTTGTTGGACTTCCATACAGGTCAATTTTCTGGCAGTTCTGGTTATTTTTCGTTTTTAAATTTGCTGTAGTCCTTCTTTGGTTGTGTGAGGAGGCAGAGCGTATCTGCCTATGCCTCCATCCCACTATACGTTCTCCCACCAGAGTGTGTAGCAAGTATTGCGGTTGGGCAGACTAAGTCCTCTGACTATTCTTTTTCAACGTTGTTTTAGGCATTCTAGTTCCTTTGCCTTCCATACACTAATGTCATCTATAACTACAAAAATCCTTGCTGGCATTTTGCTAGTATTATGTTAAATCTGTGTATCAATTTGGGAAGAACTGACATCTTTACTATGTTGCACATTCTAATCCTTGAACATGGTCTATCTCTTCAGTTATTTAGGGTTTCGAGTTCTTTCATTAGCATTGTATAGTTTTTATCATACAAGTTAACATGCATTGTTAGATTTGCTCCTAAGGATTTTAGCTTTTTGAATGATTATAATGTTTTATTTTTAGTTGTGTCCACATGTCCATTTCTAATATACAGAAATACAATTGATTTTTGGGTTTATCTTGCATCCTGTGAGCTTGCTTAACTCATTGAGTCTAATAATTTTTTTTTTTTTTGGATTCTTTGGAATTTTCTGCATAGACAGCCATGTACAATAGTCCCCTCTTATTGGTGGTTTCACTTTCTGGGGTTGCAGTTACCCATGGTCAACCATGGTCTGAAAATCTTAAATGGAAAATTCAAGAAATAATTCATCAGTTTTTAGTTGCACATTATTCTGAGTAGCACGATGAAATATTGAGCTGTCCCCACTCCGCCCTGCCTGGGATGTGAATCACCTCTTTGTCCATTGCATCCATGTTGTATATGCTGCCCTCCAGTTAGTCACTTAGCCTGGATTATTCGATTAACTGTTGTGGTATCACAGTGCTTGCGTTCCAGTCACTCTTATTTTACTTAATAACGGCCCCAAAGTGCAAGAGTAGTGATGCTGACAATTTGAACACATGAAAGAGAAGTTGTAGCAGGGGTGTCCAGCCCGCGGCCCACAGGCCACATGTGTCTCAGGACGGGTATGAATGAGGCCCAACACAAAATCCTAAATTTACTTAAAATGTTATGAGATTTTTTTTGTGTGTGTGATTACGTTTCACAATGTATTTAATGTGTGGCCCAAGACAACTCTTCTCCTTCCAGTGTGGCCCAGGGATGTCAAAAGTTTGGACACCCCTGCCTGGAAGTGTATGTATGCATAGGAAAAAATATATTATATGTAAAATTTGGTACTATCTGAGGTTTCAGAAATTTATTGGGGGGCTTGGAACATATCCCCCAAGGATAAGGGAGAACTATTGTAATCTGCAAATAGGGACAGTTTTATTTCTTTCTTTCTAATATGAATGACTTTTATTTCCTTTTCTTGCCATATTGCACTAGTTAGAATTCTCAGCACTTTAAGATTGGTGATCATGGAATCTTTCCATTGTCCTTCACCAATAAATATGTTAGTTTTCCTTCATTTGAGAATGCCTTGATTCCTCTTCATTCCTGAAGAACATATCAACAGGGTATAGAATTCTGGGTTCACAGTTCTTTTCTTTCAGCACAGGAAAAATATTGTACCACATCCTCTGGCCTCTGCAGTTCTGCTGAGAAATCCACTGTCATTCAAGCTACTTACCCCCTGTAGGTAAGGTGTCATTTTTCTTTCACTGCTTTCAATAATTTTTTTGTCTTCCATTTTCAGAAATTTAATTATGATGTATCTTGGCATGGATTTCTCTTGGTTTATCTGGTTTGGGTGTGCTCCGCTTCTTGAATCTGCAGGTTTACATCTTGCCAAATTTGGGGAGTTTTCCGTTATTATTTTGTGGAGCACTTTCTCAGCCCCATCCTCTTCTCTCCTTCTGAGACTCTGCTGACAAAAATGTTTAATGTTTTGTTACTGTCCCATAGGTCCCTGAGAGACTCATTTTTTCAGTCTATTTTCTCTGTTGTTCAGATTGGGTAATTTCTATTGTTCTAGCTTGTGGGCCCTCTTTCTTTTCCGTTCTTCTGCTGAGTCCACCTGCCAAGACGTCACTTTGGGTTATTGTGTTTTTCAGGAGCAGCCTTGTCACCTCTGGGCGATGATGAGAGTTCTCCACTGGTGTCTGAAAGCTTTCTTTCTGCCGTCAGGCCGCCCCTTCCTGCTCTTTGTCTACACAGAGCAGGCTTTTGTTTGGGCTTTGTCTGTGCCCAGTGGTGTTTCTGCCAGGGGCTTTAGTGTACTTAGCTAGAAGAATAGGGAAAAAAAATGTCTACTTCATCTTCCTGGAAGAAAGCTCAGTTTACTTTTGATAGCTATTGTCGAGTTGTCCTTTGTGACCTGTGGTGCAAACATTTTCAGTTGTTTCAATGGTGCATTTTGTTATGCAGAAATGTTTGATTTTTATATAGTTGAATATATTGATCTTTAAAAAAAATGTAATATGTTTGGAAGGACCTTTTTCATACCAAGGTCACAGAGAAAAATAGTCTCCTGTTTCTCTTGTAGCTTTGTTTGGGTTTCTTTCTTTTCTCTTACATTCAAAAATGTGAGCCATGGGGTTTATTTGGGTGTAAGTAGGAGTGGGGGTTCTCCCCTCCCTGTTCCCACCGCCCCCGTGGCTACCCAGCGGTCCCAGCACCATTTATTAGACAGAGAATATTTCGGGGTGTTGGGGGAAATCCTTGTTTATAACAGTGCTCCTAACCCCTGAGACCAAAAGCAGCAGTCACAGAGTCACAGAGGCTTCACTGAACAATGGATGTTCAGACCGCTGAACTCCTCGGGTGTTACTTGATGACATCTGGTGCTGCGTGGGCCACAGTTTGAACTGCATGACACACTGAAAGGTCTGCCTGTCCCTGGTTGCTGGGAGCCAGGTGGGGTTTAGATACCCTTGGGGGGCAGATAGGCCAGAGCTGGCCAAGGCCGATGGGGTATTTTGAGCTGTCCTTGAAAGTTCCCCAGTTGGCAAGTTATGCCTCCAGCAGCCCGGTCCCTGCTGAGTTGCTCTCAGACCACGGGAGTAACGCCCCAGCCATCAGGGTGCCTGGACCACAGAACATCTGTGAATAGGGCCCTGGGGGATGTGGGAGAATGTGGCAGACATGGCCCTGATGGAGGAGAGAGCATGGACGAGGCCTTGGGAGGGTCGATCTGCCTCATGCCTCCTGCTCCCACAAGGCCTCCTGTGACCTCCAGGTCCTGAGCACCCCAGTGTGTAGACCTGCTGACTTCAGTGAGTCAGAGGGATGGGGAGAGGTTACTAGGTGGACATGGGTACACAGCTGCTGTCTTGTTGAATGGGCCCCAACCATTCCTTCTCGGCGGCTGCCCCGCGCCTTTCCGTCTCCCGCTTCTTCTGTTCTCTCCCTTCTGTTCAGTTCTGGTTCCCATTTGGCCAGGTGTGGCTCAGAGCAGCAGGCCCAGGTGCCCCATGTGAATTGGTCTGTGTTTTCCCACCTCTCGGGCCCCCCCGGCACAATCAGCACTGCGACCATTGGGAAGAGTGTCACAAAGGCTTCGGAGTGACACCAAAAGGGATTATGATAGTGGCAACATGTCCCAATAGTGTTCCAGAGGAGCAGTGACACTGACGACCAGACCGTTTTCTCCCGGCTGTAAGGTGTGTCTCCTGCCTAGGAGAGTACCGAAGCCAGGGAGCGAGGGTGCGGGGGGCCGTCCACTGGGCCTCAGCCTACCTTCCCTCTTTCAGTGCAGCTTGACCTACGAAGTGCTATTTGGAAGGAAGTACCTGGATTTTGGTCCTCTCTCTCCGCCGTTAGCTGGCTGGCTAAGAGAAAATAATTTCCCTAATTTGGGTCTTGTTTTCTTAACAAATACAACTGGGTATTAGATGATATCAGTGACTTCCTGTTTTAAAGCCATTTAACAAATGGAGCCACAGAAGCTCGTAAATAAGTGTTTAGTGCTAGGCAGCCCGGGTGGAAGCAGGCGGGGCACCAGGGGCTCTGAGGGCAGCTTGAGGCCATTGGGTTAGGTTTCCGAGGTTCCCCCGGTTTCCCGCTCCGTGAATGGGGACGGGAACAGTCCCCCAGAAAGGAGTAAGGGCTGACGAGGTGGTGACGGTAAGGCTGCCAGCAGGTTTGGGGCCCGAGTGTGCAGTCATTAAAGGGTTACTAGTGTTGTTTGGGCCCTTCCAAACATTCCCCTTTCAAATACCAGCCCAGAACCCCTCCCTTCCCTGCCACCTGGCTCTGGATGTCCCCCACCCCTTTGTGTCCCACAGCCCTGGGACTGTCTTGTGGGCCTCGTAGCAGGGCTCTGGGCTTGGAGCTACTTGTGTATGCCTAAAAACCTCCACGATCAAAATGAGTTCCTTAAGGAGACACTTTTCCTCCATAGCTCTTGATCCCCCATGCAGCCTCATACACAGACGTTCAATAAAAGTCCACAGGTGGACCGGCCCAGACCAGGATGCAGGGGAGCTATAGTCAGAGTGGGGTCCCTGCCTAGTATTCAGACTAGATATCCCTGAGGAGGGGGAGGGGATGGGGAAGCACAGCACCCTTGAACCTAACCAGGGTTTAAGTATAACGGACAAACCTCTGGTTGAAGAATGCTGGGCAGAGTGGAATTCCCAAACTCACCCCCGGCCAAACAGAGCGAGATACTCACTGCTGACCCAGTGTCTAGCCTGGCCCACACAGAAAGCCATCAAGAAACATTCCAATTCAAAGACTCCAAAAAGTAAGGCTGGTTTTGTGTCGCTTCTCATTTATTAATTCAGTCTGTTCTAAGTTGTACAGTTATGAAAATAACAAAACCAAAGCTGGAAGCCCAGGAGTATTTACACTCTCATGTAGTGAGGTCAGTCTATGTTGTCGCACAGATTGGTTATGTTTGGTACCACAAGATGTTTGTAATTCGGACAGAGTGGGACAGATAAACAATTATATGTACAGTAAAATGAAAGGGGAAGTCATTCAAGTATCAAAATACAGAGACAAAGATTAAATAACATTTTTATTACAATTCACTCCCATTGCCACACCATTAGCCAACAATACTTTTGTGACAGTCATTCTGCAGGCCAGGGCATCTCAAGGACAGACCAAGGTCAGATTAGCTTTCCAACATCTAGGCGACCGTGACCATCAGCTGCCTGCTCGGCCGGAGGCTCCTCAAGCAGCTCGCCCTACAATCTAGAAACCCAAGAGGGGCGCGGAGTGCGGCGAATGCAGAGCCCGTCAGGGGCAGTCCTGCTCAGAATGGCGGGCCAGCGGGACGGAGGCAATCGGAGAGCCCGCGGCCGGTGATGGGGACTAAGACCGCACGGTCCCAGCTGAAAGGCCCCCACAGTTCAGAAACGCAGAGACGTGCAGAAACAGGGGCTTTTCCACTTTAAGCCTGTCCTTAAAGTCCTAACATTTCTTTCTAGGGAAGGGAGAGTACCTGCCCCAGAGGAGAGTAAAAAAGAAAAAAAAGAACCAGTCCTTTCCTTTCTTGAATATTCAGAAGTAAACCAATCTCAAAACAAAACCCAGAGCCAAAGCAGACCAGCCAAGGCCCTCCGACATGGAAATGCCCTGAATAAATAAAGAAGATATAGCAGCTTCAAGGGGAGGGAACACCTACATGTGACTTAAAAACAAAAGGCTAGAGAGCTCATCGTAGTGTCTACAGTTTTCTTTTTGGACCTACCACCTACACCGAGAGGCGTCCTGAGAGGGGCTGGCCCTCCTCGGACCTGCAGCGGCACCGTTTACCCACCCATCTCCGGTCCTCACCACCTCCTGATGGAAGTAGGGGCTGAACGCTGCCCAGTGAGAGCTGATGGGAACCCTCGCAGGCCTGGAAGAAGCATTAAGTCAAGTCAAACTTCCAGGTGTTGAGGTTCCTGTTTAGTACCGAAAAGTAGAGAATCACCTGCCTCTGCTCCAAAGGAGAGGTGACTGCCAGGGCCCAGCTCAAGTCAGCAGGAAGACATGGCCCTGCTTTCAGTTTCGGTCCAGCCACAGGGGTTTTGAATGTGCCCTGGGGTCCCTCCCTGCACGTGTGCACCACCCGTGAATTTCAACCCTGACCTTCCCTGGGAAAGAGGCGTGCTGCTGAAGCCTGGACTTTTGATGCCGGGACCAGACGGAGCTGTACCCGTGAGGCGGGAGGTCTGCGCCCTGCTCTGGGAGGTACTGGACAATCAGCTGACCCGCCTCTGCCTCTCTGCCTCACAGGAGCCAGCCCCTCATTTTGCTATACTCCAGGAGGAGGAACACAACCACAGTTAAAAAGCAAAGCCAGCCCAGGAGGGCTGAAGGGACAGCAGGGCATCCAGACGCCAGCCTGCCCTGAGGGCCACATGGGAGAATCAAACCGTCACCTTTGCCTTTTCTATACTTGGAGCCCGGGATGAGCCAGCAGCCGAAAATACAACAGTCAAACCAATAATTCAGAGACAGTGAGTCCTAATCACAGAGACCTGATTACATAAATCACAAACTGGCAGGTGGCCGTCTTAGCTGACCTACCCATTAATGCCCGAAACAAAGCTGCTTTTTCTCCTTTCTGACTCAGCCCAGCCAGACTGAAGTCACCGGAAAGCTCGTGGGCCCGGCAGCCCAGGGCAGCGCTCTGGCCCGCAGCAGGGCGGAGACCGAGGAGGGCCCAGAGCTCCAGGCGCTGGCTCAGACTTCATGGCACCGGAACTGCTTACTCATCCCCATTTGACCTCTGGACCTTCATTTCTGGAACCCGACACAGACGAGAAGCCTTTGCTTTTGCCAGGTGCCTCTAAGGTTGTGTCCAGGTCTAGATGGGGATGACAAGTGTGCAGCTCATAGGGAACAGCACCTAACTTGGATGGGCTTGAAAAGCAGACTCTCACAACATGTAGTCAATTCTGCCCTCTGTGCCTGCCCCGTTCCACTACCCCCAGGCCACTGCCCTCTCCTCAGACCTACTGGGGCTCGCCAAAATCCCATCCTGAGGACAGAAGCTGGACAGACTGGCCTTGGCTGATCTTGGTTGCCCTGTCCTCTGATCCTACGGCCACTATCAAAAGGTTGGCAGTTTAGCCTAGAGGTCAGGGCCAAGTGTTAAAAGTTCGTTTTATAAAAAAAATTTTTCTATTAAAAAATGTGTTCTGGACAAGTCACTTCTTGACCCTCGGGAGTTCCAGTCTCCTTGACTAGAGGCCCGCAGTGCTCCGCAGCCAGGGCAGGGCTCGCTCTGCAGGACCCGGAGGGGCAGGCCCAGGCTGAGAGGAGTCCCCCAGGCAGAGGCCAGGCCTGGGTCTTCAAAGCTGCAGGTGAGATGGTGGAGGTGGCGGCGGCGGAAGCCTGTGCTCCCCACACCTGTTTCCGCAGCACAGACGGTTCCTCAGTGGCTCAGCTTGGCAGAAGCAAACACAACGGGGGGAGGAAAGGGTTAACCAAGGGGCCTGCACAGGTGGAGGACACGGAAAGGGAACAGGAAGCAGAAAGGGAACGGGAAGTCGAACAGGAGGTCCCGCATAGCCTCCCTTGGGCGCCCGTGGCCCATTGCCCCTCGTCACCTCTGGCGTAGCACATCTGCCTGGGAAGGCACAGGACAGGCAGGCGGGCAGGAGGACCACCCTGGTTTACCAACTTGGGTTTCAATTCTAAAGTAGCTGCTGCAACTTCCTGGCTTTTCTACTGGGCTGCGCTATGTCTGCACTGCTCCCTACCGGAAGCTCTTCCTTCCTGTCTCCTGCCACCTAAGCTGACTGGCCCACCCGGCCCAACGTGGGGCTTCTTCAGAGCCTGGACCCCATGATTGTAGCTGGTGGCCCATTCTGTGGTGACAGACTGCACAGCCCTCATGCTGGGAAGGGACCAGGTGACGGCTGACTACCTTTGACCCCCGTACTGTGGGTAGGTGTCAGACAGTGTCAGGAAGCCCCTGGAGGACAATGGCGGTGCTCGGTCCAGGTCCCTGCCAATGAGCAGCCCTGCTCTGGGAGGGCAGATGGCGCACTGTGCACGGGGAAAGGTCTTCCTCCTCCATGAGCTGGACTCCAGGGCCAGCTTTTCACCTACTGGGGAAGACACGAGGGGCCAGCCACATATGCCGTCCCTTTCCTCGGAGTGGAAGACCCATCAGGACCGAGAGGCCTGCTGAGGGAAGCTGGCCTGCAGTGTTCAGATGCTCAGCGCCCCATGCTCTGGAGTCAGGCACGTGCCCCAGGGCCTGGCACGGACCGTGGCCCTCACAGAAAGCAGTCTGACCCTGGTCCAGCTACATCGCTGAGCTTGGTCTCACAGTGGGGAGGCCAGCACCTCATGCAGAGGAGAGAGAGGGGGCAAGAGGGGGAGAGAGAGAGAGAGAGAGAGAGAGAGAGAGAGAGAGAGAGAGAGAGAGAGAGAGAGA
>PVJD01010687.1:0-51689 GCA_004026545.1 Mormoops blainvillei
CGAGGAGAAAGAGGCCGGGTGAGCGCCTCGAGCTTCCACCCTGCAATCCCAGAAAAGCGACTTGATTAGGAGCCCGGTTGAATACGGCCAGAAACGCAGAGCACCCTGAGTCCTGAGGCCCAGAACCAGCCTGTTTTTCCCTGTAGCGTGGCCCATTGCGTAAGCCCAAGACAACCCCACTACAAGCATAACATGGTGTATTTTGAGGGTGATTAAACACTAAACGTTCACAAGGACGGGGCTCTAAGTGGCACAGGCAGTCATGGGATTATGACCCATGCAGAAAGCTGTGCCGTGTTGGGCCCATTTCTTGCTATAGCTCCTCTGATGGTTTGACTTTAGCCAGACTTTTGTGACACTGCAGAAGGCAGTCGGTTCATTCTGATTCTTCCTGTTGTGATAGTCCTTTGTGTCTTGGCACGGTCCTTAACTTCCTGTGAGGCTGCAACAAAAACAATTGGACAGCAATAATAGTAACAGCTGGTCAATATATCTTACCTCTGGTAACCACAAGTCTAATCCGGACCCCTTGCTTGGGCCCCTGTCTGTACTGAACAGCTCTCTGTGTGGCTCCAGAAGTCCAGGACTTCTTGTAATCTTCCTCATCCTCATTCTGGAACCTACCTGTCTTGTCTTCCATCTCCTAAGCGTCCTATTAGATAGAGTCATCCTCACTGGCAGATGTCATCAATGAGATAATCCACTTAGAGGCATTTTCATCTTGATATAGGACTTCCTGAGATATCTTTGCCGAACGAATGGCCCTCCAGGAATTTAAGGTCCTGCACGAAGGCGGGTTGAGGATGAGAGACTTGGGGAAAGGCGGCTTCTGGAGGTAAGGTAACATGGCTCATGGTGTGGCAGAAGGAACACACCTGAAAAACCGGTGTTCTGGCCCTGGCTGCGGGGGGCTCGTTTGGTTGGAGCATCATCCCGTGCACCAGAATGTTGTGGGTTAGATTGCCGGTCGGGGCACATACAGGAGGCCACTGACCGATGCTCTCTCCCCCGGCCCGCACCCCACCTCCCCAAATCAATAAATACATCCTTGAGTGAGGATTAAAAAACAACTGCTGTTCCAGGTCACCATTTCTAACTGATCATGACGATAGCCCCTCACTTCGCAGAACCCAAGTTTCCTCATCATGTATTTCTCATACTGGTTGGGCTCAGCGAAGGTAATTGACATGAAAGTACCCTGCAATCAGTGAAGACTTGCCCAGGTGTGAGATATTGCCAGTCTCCCCCCTGCATCCCCCAAAGCCTAGAGTGCTGAGCTGCCAAGGATGCTGGTGACTTGCAAGGTAGCCACTTGGCAGGAAAGGGGGGCAAAATCGTCCTATCCTGTTTCAACATCATTCTCTAGAAAGTGCTGATAGCAACAGGAGGAACAAACCCCTTGTTAGAACCTTTACTTCATCAGGGTCAACTCTAATTTTTTTTATCTTGCCTCAAATATTAACTTCACTTCATTAGATTTGTAGAGTAATACATTCTCCTATGTTTTAGGTAGACAGTCTACTTGAATTTGATCTTAGAAATGCTAGGCATTTAGGTGCGCTTTTTGCATCCCATCTGCTCTCCCTAATTTTCAGAAAATGTTTCCTGGGTCTGTTCTTCCCATGTGTCTTCCTGGTTATTCAATTCGCTGTGGACCCTGACTGTCGCGGGCACTCTCAGGATAGCCAGCCTGAGAGCCGACAGCTTCCCTGCTGGATGCTTCCATGGGGGTCCCAGGGCGCCCCTGCCAAGGCTTCCAGCCTGGACTGCGCAGACCCAGGGGTTGTACGCGGATGCTTCCTCTGTTTCTCAGGAGTGCCCTCCTGCTTGTTTCCTGTTTGTCCACGCCCATCACGACTGGTCCAGGTCACTGCATCCCTGAGAGGCTCCTCAGGGAAACAGGGATCATGGGAATAAGTATTTCGTCCCATGCCCGGAGTAACAGTAAATGAAGGGAAGAATACATGCTTTCTACGCCAGCTGTAGGGACATTCTGGCTTCTCTTTTCCCTGGGCCAACTCAAAAGAAAATCAAATTCTAAATGCCAAAAGCTCATTCCTATTCCTTTTTGTTCTCCTAGCGAGGCTGAGGCAAAGGCTTGTGAGGGAAACTAGAATCCTGAGAAGTTAAAGGACTATTTTTTCAAGGCTACATGGTTAGTAAGTAGCCCGACCAGGATCCAGGGGCAATGAAAGGAAGAGAAGCGTCCATTCAGCCCGGAAACCAAGCGAAACACAGGGCCAGTGTCCATGGCAAGGGGGAGCCGCTGCCTAGGGAAAATGTACCTGGAGGGTTACTCACATCCTACAGACAGCCTCCTCCAGACTAACATTCTGTCCCTGGGCGTGTCATAATTTATTTTCACCAGTTAGGAGGAATTGGTATTAACATCAAAACCACCGTAGTGTCATACCCGGCTGTAATTTGCTGTGCGTGTGTACATGTGTGAGTGAATAGTCGCCAGTTAAATACATCTTTATCTCTGTGTAGGTATGTATGTATATTTGTGTATAGGGTTGTTTATTCATATAATTATGCTCACATAAGTAGTAAGTAATCTTTTATTTGTTCATCAGTGGTGTTGCTTTAGTTTTTTAAAGATAATCCTCTGCTCTTTTATAGTCTGAGATTAAGAATTTGTCCAAATTTCATATATTCTTCCAGCCAACTGCTTTGACATCAAGCTGCAGTGCATCTTTAAATAGTCACTTTCATGTGCACGCAGACACGTAAACACACACGCACACACTAAGCACTGGCATTTGGTCTTTGGTCTTCCGTATTTATTTAGTTCCTCTCCCCCACTATCCCTCTAGAACAAGAGTATCACCACATTTAGGGGGCGGGCAGGAGTCTTACTGTATTTTCTGTATTTGTCCACAATTATTTCAAACAGTGTTCTGCTCTTTTTGGGGGGGGGGGGTCGAATTCCCACCTGGACATGTGAAGTTGAAGATGTCCATTAGACAGCCAAGGTGAGATGTCAAGTATATATCCTCCACCCCTAAGTCCAAACTGGGACTCCTAGCTCCATCTTCAGATGTCATGGTCCTCAAACTCCATGTTATCTTGGGCCCCTGCTCTGAGAAACACTCCTTTTTTCAAAGTCCCCCTTCAATGTGGCACCCATAATTAAATATAATATTCCAGACAGTGGTTGCTCAGCCAGAAGGCTCCTGTCTGTCACATAATCCTTAGGGACTGTAGAGGCCGTTCCCGGGGCACAGCTCCCGTCCCCCCGAGCCTCACCGTTTAGGGCCGGCCAGCCTGACGCCTTGCTCCTTACCCCAGACCGCTTTCCTGAGGGCTCTCTCTGGCAGCCAGAGCCCACGTGAACGGGGCCCCGTCAGAAGTGCCAAGGACTGGATGTGCCTGGGGAGCAGGAGTGACAGTGCCACAGCTCTCAACCCTCGGCCCGATGACCCTGACATGCATGCTCTCCACCCCCTGGGTCCCCAGCAGCATCTAGCTCCTGTCACCGCATGACTGCTGGCTTGGAACTCACCTTTTTGGCTCCTTCTTGTCCTACTCCCCGCCCCTCCTACAGGAAGAGGTGCTGTGGGGTCATATCCCAAATTAATCCTCATATTGGAATCATTATCTTGGGTTCTGGGGGGTCTCCGAACTAAGACCAGCTTTCTCAGCAGTCACATTGTGCCGTTACGTTTCTCCGATTTTCTGGTCAGATGAACCTCCAATCTTTTTTTTTTTTTCATGTCAACTGCTGCCAAGTCACAGTTAGCTAATGTCATGCCTTTGCTATTGATGTTTTTAACCTAAACTCAGATTTTATGTTTATTCCTGTTATAGTCTCGGGTTATTTCCATAACCAAGCTAAAGGAATAACTTTGAATATTGATCTGTTCTTTTGCTGTGTTAACTATCCCTCCCAGACACGAATCATATTTGAAAATCTGATAAGCATGTCTTTTGGGCCTTCATTCACTTATCTTTTAGAAAAATGTTGAACAAGGTAGGTTTAGGAACAGAATTCTAAATGAAATTCCTCCTTTGAATGAGTAGTCAAGATCTTTTTGGTAAGAATCCTTATTCATAGTGACTTAAATGGGCATGAATTTAACCCGGAATTTACAAATCTGCCCATAAGAATGTCGGGCAAGATCAGTTCAGTTGTGTTTTTAGAATCAAGAGGACCCTTGACTATGTCATACTTGTGATACACACATCTGTACCCCTGTCAGAAAGGCAATGTGGTCAGTTTGGCTTGTTAAATACAAACCTGTGTTGACCACTAAGAACAGCTGGGTTCATTTCTGAAAGCCCCCGATCTTCCTTTTAATAGTCTCTTCTGGAATTCTACCAGGGAGCTATGCATGTGTGTCGGGGGAGGTGCATTCTCAAAAGTTCCTAGAATCTACCCTTTCTATTTACTTGAAAGTTAGGACTTTTACCAGTCTCTTTTCATATCCTCATTCCTTAATTTCTTAGCAGAAAGTACTGAGGTCACATTGGCAAGTTCTTTTAGAAGCCGGGCATAAGGTTTTTCTGGAGACGCCACCCTATTTCAGCAGATCACATGCTCCCTATGTCCTTCGTCATCTCCCACTGCTAAGCTCTTCCCACCACCAGCAAGGTTGGTTCTTGCTAGAGAACCCAGATGGGCCCCATGGCCCTGTAATCCCTCACCAGCCCCCTCAAACCTGGACCCTTTCCTTTTGAAAATTCTCATACCAAGCACATGGTTTAGAGAGTCTGATGTTCTGGGAGCCCTTTGGGAGCCCAGGCTCCTCCTGACTCGGCCCTCCACCCCGCCCCACTCTGCTGCAGGCTTCCAGCACCTCCCACCCTGCCTAGCGCTCCCTGAGCGGTCAGCGGGTGTTGCTTTTTGTTTTGCCCCTCACTCCCTTTCCCTGTTCACAGGATCGTTCACAGTCAATAATCCAGTTCATTTGTACCCTCTCCTATTCCTAGGAAAAATACTTCTACGGTCTTTACCTTGGGGTCCAACCCATTTTCCTCTAAAGTACTTGATGTGAGGCAGAGGTCTCTTGTCTTTCACCTCACCCACCCACCACCAGCTTCCCTTCGGAATGTTCCTTAGTTGTGCTGTAAGAAGGTTTCAGGCTACTTCTGTAGGCTGCAGTCATCCCGAGGGCAGGGACAGACCCGATTCAAGCTTGTACCCAGCACAGCACCTGGTTCTTCTAGCCCAGCCTCCGTGTGCTCGTGGAACGAAGTTGGATAGCTGGATGCCTCCCTTCTTGCTCCTGGATTAGGTTACCTGCTGTGAGCCTGGAGTCTCATCTAGAACCGGTGTGGTAGGAGGGAAAGGGCGGGGGATGCTACCCGGTGTTGGGCATCAGCAATCTGAGTTCCTGGCACCGCTCCCGCACCTCCACGCAGCCCAGCCTCCTCAGGGAGCCTTTGGAATCAAGCTGGCAAGGATGTCTGCCATAGGTGGCTTTCTGCTGAGCAGCTCGGGAGGAGCGGAATCCTGTCTTCAACCTTCAGAGCAGCCACAGCCCAGGGAGCCACTGCGCCCGCTCTGCCGAATGGGGCTCTCACAGGCACGGGCGGCAGACAGCTCAGCGGGGAAGTAGACTGTGGAGGAAGAAGGGGGAAGAGACAGGGCTGGGGAAGGAGGAATTAGGGGGAGGAGGAGGAGGGGAGAGGGAGGGAAGGGGCAGAGAGGGAGGAGGAGCCAGTCAAGACTCCTGACTCTACCCCCAATCTCCTTGCAAAGCCATTATCAAAATTGATTTTAATAAATGAAAGATTTACCTGGGTCGAACATTGTTTTTAACTGGCGGCAATTAATTAATTAACCATCACTAGCCTGGACATCATAATGGGATGATATTTTGATGCTAACACATTATTGAAAAGGACAAGGCAAGCCATGATTTTCCCCCCCAAGTAATCAATTAATCAGCCCCAAATGAAGATTCAGACCACTGCCTAGGTTCACAGGCAATTTAATAGCTTCCTTTGCCAGAACCCCAAATACCTGCTTTAGTACTCTGTGCCCTCGTAAACAGTTTAAAGCAAGCCAGTCAGTGTTAAATCAGTATTTTAAAAATTACAATGTTAACTTTAAGAATTCTCTGAAACATCGTCTTCATAATTAATAAATGAAAAATGTTCCTGCAGCTAATCAATAAAGTTGTTAGAGAGAATTGATCGGAGGGGGAACTCTTTTTGTGGGTACAATTTTTCACCTATTCAGAACAAAAGACTCCCTAGAGTGCTATCAACATGATAGACACTTAAGAGTCTGACCCAAAAGAAAAAAAAAAAAGACAATTAATTAAAATCTCCAGGAGTGACATCTACTTCCATCCTGTGGGCAGAGAGCTGGGTCAGGTGTGGAGGTGGCTAATGTGGAGCCTTGGGGAGGTTAGGGAAGCAGAGGTGCCCAGGGGTGGCCCTCGCCCTGAGTCCTAGCCTCTTTGCAGGATACACTGACAATGACCTGTGTCATTCAGGTTTGAGGAACATGGTAGCCTCATTTTGGTTACCCTCATGTGGTGCATAAAATGCATGGAAGTCTGCTGGGATGAAGCAACATCTTGCAAATTATTTTAATGTATGCAATATTCATCATGTTCCGGAGCAAGAACCTTGAGTGTTCTATTGGATCCCAAACCTGTCGGCTCCTTAGAATTATTTGCACAGATTCTAGGATCTGTGCACATCTACTGAATCAGCACCTGTGAGATCGGAGCCTGGGAACCTATGCCTCTAAAATGTGCCCCAGTGATTTGACCCTGGTTCACACTGGGACGCCATTACCACTGATTTCGCCCATTTCCGTGTCTTAGGTTTTAGGTGTATATAATGTCTCCTCCCTTTGTCTTCTGTTGGACAAGTCATAATACAAAACATTTATTGAGCACTTACTATGTGCGAGGCATTGAGCTGAGCACCTAAAGAGCATTTAGTCGATTGATCCTCATAGCAGTTCTGTGAGGTAGATAACATGATTATTATCATTTTACAGATGAGTCAGCTGAGACCTAGAAAGGGGAAGTAATTGACCAAAATCCTCACACCTTAAAAAGGGCCCTCAGGTTTTGAAATTAGGTTGTTCTGATTCAAGGGCATGTGCTCTCACCACTAGGGCACACTGCCCCAAGGAAGTGTTGGGCAGCTGGGTGGACACAGGGCTGGAAGCTCTGAATACGCAGAATTGGAATGATTCAGATCCGTGAAGCTGTATCTCGTATGACAAAATGGATTACAGTTATATTTTGTCCCTCTTTATAGAATACTGACTACCAGTCTTACTCAAGCTGCAGAACAGCGAGTCAGAGAGAGAAGTAACATCAGGACAGCTGTAATTTTCCCACAGCATTTAGGTCACTGAACTCGCTCTTTCATTAGAGTAAATGTAATCTTACAGTATTCTTGGACAGCGGGGCATGTGTTAAAACTACAGGAACTCAGAACCCACCCAGAAATAGGTGATTTGCATTTTTAGCAAGCTACCCAGGTTATTCTTACATCTGGCTAAGTATGAGAACCCAAAGAGAGAGGCAGAGCCCCTAAACAGGAAGCCGATGGTGTTATTAGGGAAGTATTAGGGAGTATCATGGTCATTGTTGCTGTGTAACATCCACCCCGAAACTTAGTGGCTTAAAACTACTAAGTATCTAAAAATAAGCATTTATTTAGCGCACCAGTCTGCAATTTGAGCAGAGCTTAGCAGGGAAGGCCCATCTCTGCTCAGTGTGGCACCAGTTGGGGCTGCAGTGGGTGGGACTGAAGGATCCACTTCTGGGCTGGCCAGCTCCCATGGCTGGTGGGTTGGAACTAGCTGTCAGCTAGAACCTCAGCTAGGACTGAGCCAGGGACCTTGGTTCCTCTCTGCATGGGCCTCTCCATGGGATGCTCAGCCTTCCTCACAGCATGGTGGCCGATTCCAAGAGACAGAAGGAGAAGCTGCCAGTTTCTTAAAGTCCTGGGTTGGAAAACTGCTACAGCATTACATCTGCCATATTCTATTGGCCATTCAATCACAGGACCCAGATTCAAGGAGAGGGGATGTAGACTCCCTCTTAATGGCAGGAGTGTCAAAGAATTTTGGGGCTGTGTTTTAAAACCACCAGTCAGGATGCCTAGTGTGAACCCACCTTTGCAATTAGTTTTGTCATATTGGAGGATTCCCTTTCTGTTTCCAGTCTTAAGTTCATTCGTACAAGATAAGGAGTTTGAGTTATATCACTAAGAATCTCTGATTTCGCATGTGCCCATCAGCATTAGGAGACGTAGAGCATGTGGGTGCGAGGAAACTCCTCTGTAAAACTTGTCTTTGTTCTTCAGTCGTTAACACTGCATCAAGATTCCTTCACTCCATCTGAAATCCGTGTCCTCGTGGGGCTCGTCCAGCTTGGCTGCAGTTCTAGGTCAGTTTTGGAAATCCCCTGAGTTCCTGGCAGGGCTGTGGAGATTCACTCAACTGTTGAGATCCAGGCCTGGTTGCACTGCCATCCCCTCCCTCAGGCCTGCCCAGCATGAGGACACAATCACGAATCTAAAGGTAATTTTTCAGAAGAATTTGAGGGGATAAAAGAATAACTGCTTTGGTGTTACTGTAGTATCTTCTCCAAGATTGGATCAAGAGTGCAGCAAAAATCCCCGAGTTAAGGAAGGGTGGGGAAGAAGAGATGGAGGCACTTGGCCAGTGTGTCCTGTTTCCTCGTTCCAGCAGATGAGGAAGATGCTGCTACCTCCACCTCAGAGTGCTAAAGGGGTCAGGAAAATCAGAGCGGCCACTCCTCATGCCAATACCTGGAACACAAGCTAAGGGACTCTTGCCACGACCTCATGTAGGTGTGTGAAGTGAGGGATGAAAATGAAGCACCTCCCGTAGCAACAAGAACAAGTGGATCAGCCTGGAGATGGGATCCCCAAATCCACATGACTAGCTCTATGCATAGTGATGATAAAAATCCAGGCATCATCATTTTCATTTTTTCCAATGGTTGTTTGCAGGGAACCCCTTCGGAGAGTGGTGATCAGGGCAGACAGGAAGGGCAAGTATGGACCTCGTTTATTGAATGGTTTCCGAGTGCATTGGAGGAATTACAAACCAAGGAGAAGTCGGACACCTCAGAAAGGAGGTGACCCATCAACTGGGTTTTTTATAGTCCTCTTCAGTTCTCAATTGAATATATGACTGTCATTTACCAGCTTGTCTTTCTTTATATACTAGACACATTCCAAAGAAGTGTAAGTTGAAATATTTTTTAATAGACTTTATTTTAGGTGTGCAATAAAATGTGCTTATTTAGAGGACCTTTGAGATAAATTCCATTTCTAATGACCTGGATTGCCAATGCATAATTTTCTTGTTCCATGCTTTTATCTGCAAAAAATCAGCATGATCTCTGATATCATTTTCAGTTCTGATATTCCATGATTATACAAACTTGTTAAAACTTTTTAAAACCCCAAATTCAATAAACCAAAAAGACCTTACCCCTAGGTGTGAGAATGTTTTGTTACTACTGCGACCGTGCAATCGTCCTTTTAAGCACAGAATTGGAAATCTTTCTAAAAATAATATAAAAAGTTAGGGGTTCCTCAACATTTAGGGGTATACTCTATTACAATTTCAATAAAAACTAAGAATTCCAATTGTCAGACTCCTTCAGTTAGTTTGAGCTGACAGATACCCAAATTATGCTTGCTTAAACAGACCAATCAATCAATCAATCAATAAAGTGTGAGGCAGTGGGGGAAACTTGGTGGTTACATGACAGAAAATTCAAGAGCTGAATCTTCAAGAACCAACTTATCCAGGGTGTCCAATGAAATCATTAGGACGTTGTCTCTCTCTGTGTAGTGAGAAGAGGCCATGTGGCCCTCTGCGTTGACTTTGTCCTCAGCAGGCTTTTTCTACATGGTGACAAAGACAGCTACTAGCAGAGGCCAGAGGCAGCCTCATGTATCAGCATGGCAACTTGAGCTGAGAGGGTTCCGTGGAAATTTGCAGGACATGACCATAGCCGTGTGCCCAGTCCTGAGTAATCCCTTGGTTGATTGGTTGGGCCTGGGTCACATGACTGAAGGTGGGTCAACTCCACTCTGAACCACTGGGACTGAGCAAGCAGGAAGGAAATTGAGGTGCTGTTACCAAAAGAAAAGGAAAAACATCAGGCAGGCAAAAAGTAAACCCTTTCCTCAATAAAAAGTATACATATCTTCTGGTAGTTTCCTAGGGCTACCATAACAAATTACCACATACCTGGTGGCTAACAACAACAGAAATGTATTCTCTCATAGTTTTGGAGGCCAGAAGTCTGCAGTCAGGGTGCAGCAGGGCTGTGCCCCCTCCAAAGGCTCTAGGGGAGAAGCCTTCCTTCTTCCCCCCAGCTCCTGGCATTCCTTGGCTCATGGCGACATGACTCCGATCTCTACCCCTTCCGTCTTCACATGGCCTTCGTCCCTGTGCACCTCTGTGTGTCCTCTCCTCTTCTAGTAAGGATGCCAGTGATTGAATTTAGGGCCCATCCTAAATCCAGGATGCTTTTTTTCCCCCTTAAGATCCTTTGCTAATTGCATCTGCAAAGACCTTATTTCCCCAAATAAGATCACGTTCTGAGGTTCTGGGTGGACATGAATTGTGGGGTGGGGGTAACACCATTGAATACTGTATGCTTCGCACATACATACTTTGGCATTTGCTTTCAGGACATTTATGGAATCATTCAGTTCCATCAGTGGATCATTGAAAAGGATTATGGACTGCAGATTAAGATGCCTAGACTAGGGTTTCTCAACTTCAGCATATTGACATTTGGGGATAAATAATTCTTTGTTTGGGGGCTGTCTCATGAATTGTAGAATTCTTGGATTCTACCCTTGAGATGCCAATCACATGTCTTTCCCAGTCACAACTGTCAGAATGTCTTTAGATGTTGCCCAATGTCCCATGGGGGTGCAAAATCATTTCCCGTTGAGAACCATTGGCTTATACCCAAACCTTAAGTGCTATCAGGACAGAGAGAGCTGTTCTGGTGACCCAGCAATCCTGGGTACACATGCTGAGAGCTCTCACAGGACAGTGCGTACAAGAATACTCAACACAGCACTGTACATGGCAGCATTAATAGGGATGCATTCCAGCTGCCCTTCACTGTGGGGACTTAATAAGGGAAGTGCATTTTAAAGTAGCCTTTACCCTGCACTCCTTATCTTCAGACCCCACAGGCCTCTCTGCTGTTAACTGTGTCAGTAGGCCAAGACTTCAAAATGCCTCAAAGCTTCAATTTGGTATGCTAAAGTGGAAGTTCCATAGTCACCCTCATTTACACTCTTCTATTGTTCACGAGCTCCTTGTTGGGAGAGAGGCTATGTTCAATCCATCTTTGTTTTCCTTCAGAACTTTCTGGATGCTTTGCATTCAAACATCATTCAATACATACTACATTTATTAAATACGTAATATTATTACCTGGAATTTACTTGTTAACTCTACATAAGATGTATTGAGATTGCTTGAGATAAAAATAAATGTTTGATTCTTTAGAAAATAATCTATTTTTAGAAAGTAAATATAATCTAACTCAGTTGCCCTGCATAAATAGGAAATCTGATTATTCTTTGATCTTACTTTTCCTTTTTAAAATTTAATTCACGAAGAGATGACCAATTATGGATGACCCCATAGCTTAATAACATATCTGTTAATGTTCTAGAAAAAGAAAGCCAGTGAATTAAATTAAGTATTAACGGGGTTTGAATTGATTTGAGGAACTGAAACAAATGCCTGTTATGCCCTGTTATTATCTAGTTATATGTATTTTTATTGCTAAGACTGACTTGAAGCTTGGAAATAAAGAGGCACCCTGTCCCTGTGTCTTCAGAATCCGCACCGAGTCTTGTAGTGGTACTAGGTACTTGGTGATATGTCAATAATAAAAACAATAGCCGAAGTATTAGGTAGAGTCAGTCTATAGAGTTCATTCACTTATGCCTCCTTTTGTTCACCTATTCGAAAGCATTCACGGAGAACCCACTGTGGTAGACATTGTTCTAGGTCCAAGGAATTTGGAGACAAACTAGAAACAGCCCCGGGTCCTTAAGGAGCTGCCAGAATGGTAAGGCGCCGCAGGCCTGTAGACAAATTGGGTAGCACAGCACCACCAGGGTGGTGGGAAGGGAAGAGTGGAGACACCAGGTGGGTAGATCTACCTGGGGGGCTCCGAAAAGTCCTCCCCGGGAAGATGACCCCTATATTGGCACAAAGGAGCTTGAAGAACATCAGGGGGAGGTGTCCAGTGGGCAGGGGATATTGAGATTTGGAGAGTAGAGGAAAAGGTGGTCATTAGCTTTGAGGTGGTTGGGTGAAGCAGAGGGTGGCTGAGATCCCTAGATGGCACCAAAAGTCACCTAAAAAGACAAGGGTGAAAGAGCTGAGCCTGAGCCAATGCAAGGGACCAGGCTGGACCTTTGGAGCTACAGGGAACCAGCAGAAGCTCACCTTAAAGTCTGAGAACACAGGCTCTGGAGCAGACAGCCGAGTTCTTACACCAGCTGGATGGCCAGTTTGAGCAACTTTAAACAGGCTGCTTGAACTGTGTTTGGCTCAGTTTCCATAACCATAGAAAGGGGGTATTAACAGTACATATCCCAGAGTTGTTGGAGGAATTAAATGAGATAACATTTATAAAACGGTACCTGGCACACAGCAAATGATCACTGAACACTGGCTGTGGCTATCATTTTATTAGTAAAATGGATATGAGAGACTAGGGAATGAATTTTGGTCCTTTAACTACTAGATTGTAACAGACCTTTATTTGTTCAAGAAATATTTGCTGAGCACCTGTGATGTGGCAGGTGTGGATTTTGGTGCTAGTGGGAGACAAAACGGCATCTGTGGCCTGAAGTGCTTAACCAGAGGACGGAACTCGAGGAAGCTGTGAATTCAGATGGGGAAAAGATGCATCTGTATTTTCACAGAAGGAACTAAAATTTACCTTTCCCTTGGATTATGATTGTAGGCAACAACTCACACTAGTAGTAAAAGTATCTGTGGCTTTGTCACCAATTAAAATTAATATTTTCAAATCATATTACGGTTATTGCAGATACTTGGAAATATTTATTATAAATGGTATTTCTTGAAAATTAAGGAGTTGGTAGACTAGTTTAGATACTGTTATTTTATGTGCTATTAAAGAAACACAGATCTCTGTATCGTAAATCTGTGGGTTCTTATGTATTTTGATAACCATATTTCAATAGATCTGGTTTCCTTTGTAATATTTTATTGACAACACTTTATTCTGAAACAGGATTTATAGGTTTCATCAGCTTGGCAGTGGGATCATGGGACACAGCAAAGTTAAGAACACTTGATATATCCAGGTCTGGGAGAGAGCAGCAAAAATCAAATTCTGTGAATATCTAGAGAATGTCAGTAGGACAAGCTCAGTGAAGATGAAAAGATAGGGAAGAGGCGTAGGGAATGGTGGGTTAAACAGTAATATCAGAGAAGGCTCCCCCGAGGAGGTGAGACTGGAGCATGACCTGTAGGAAGTCAGGGAGAGTCATGAGTATATGCCTTGGGGAAGGAGGGTTCAGACTAAGAACAGCAAGACAAATTGGGCAGCACAGCACCCAATTTGTGGTGAAACGCCGAGGCAAGCAGGTACTTGGCATTCACCTGAGGTGGAGGGGGCAGGAATTAGAAGGAGGCTTGAGGCAGGGAGGAGACTTTGAGCCTCTGTCTTAAGCAGTCTGGAGTCCCCAGCACATGGCCAGGTGGAAGCGCTGAGTAGGCTCTCAATGAATGAGGCATTCAAGGCAATTAGTTCACTTGCCAGGGCTTGGCTTCCAGGTTACTCTCATGGGGAGAAAGTAGGGTGGCAGCGGCCCAGGTGTGTGACCAGAGGTGAGCAGGAAGAGCTGACCTTCCTTTCCCTCAGCCACAGGACTCCTGGCCAAGGAGGGGTGCTGGGAGAGCCCTGAAGAGCACAAAGGAGGCCTGAGACACTTCCCAGAGGTACTGGGTAGTCCTGGGGACACAGGCTTCTTCCCCATTTGTGAGCTAATAACTGGTGCTTCCTGTCCCTTCCTCCCCCAATGCAGTAACTCCCCACCCCCTCCGCCCGCCAGAGCTGGTTAGTGGTTAGGGGGAAACCACAGGGTACTGGGCGGCAGCAAGTGGAAAATCTTGACTATAACTTAGTGTTACTGAGTCCTCATTTGTTCCAGGTGCTCACTTAATTCTCACCGAAAAACCTTCTGAGGCAGAGGGTACCATTATCTGCATTTCACAAACAGGGAAACTGAGGCCCAAGCTTGCAATGTCCTGAGTGTGAAAAACTGATTCCATCAGGAGGCACACATGTCGGGCTTCCACCTGGCATCTGACTTGTTCATTTTGGTACGCGTGGCACCTAACGCTATGCGTTAGTAGGTGATCAATAAGCCCCATTGGATGATGCTGTTCAACCAGATGCTCTCCTACTCGTGGGCTTCTAGGGACAGGGGAGCTGCCCTTAATAGCAGGGGTACCAAGATTTCAAACAGCACAGCACACAAAGTGTAATAGCAATAAACGCATCTCAAATTTACCATGTGCCAGTCACAGTTCCAAGTGCTTTACATGTATTAATTTATTCCTTAACAATAAGCCACAGAGGCAGAAACCATACTGTCTGCTTTGTAGGTGAGGTAATCGAGGTGTAGAGGGATGAAGTGACTTGTCCAAGGCCACACAGCTGGAAGGGGCAGAGGTAGAAAGCGACCCTGGGCCATCTGCTTTTAACCTCCACACTGTCTGTGTGGGACCACAGAATACAAGCTCTGTGGGTTTGGCTGTGTGGCAAGGATCAGCTTCTGAACACACAAGGCAACCTCAACAGAGAGGCAAGAAAGCTGACCTCATAAATGATTGATTTTGACATTTGGACAGGGAGGACCAGAAACCCTACACACATCAACTCTGCTTGAGTGCCCATGGAGCCTATAGGGCCAAATTGGGCTGGGGTTGAGGGGGTGGGGTAGAGGGACCGCTTCAGGAGGAGCAGAAGAGCCAAGGGAGACCCCACAGTGGACAGGAAGCCCAGTATCATGTTCCCAGGGCACTGCCCTTGACCAGAGCGTTCTGCTGAGAACTGCAAATGCTCCCAAAGCCAAACCCCGTTGTTACTTGTTTTTGAGTGACTGAAAACAAGAGCTCTAAAAACATAAACCTGTAAAGTACTGAAACAGGGTTTCTGGGGGGCAAACTCAAGGTCATGCTTCCCATTTCTTAGCTTCCAGCGCCACCCTACCCAGAGCAATTCCAGCAGGAAGCAAGTGGTCAGAAGGGCACCCCGTGGCCTCCTAGAGTCAAGGCCAGGCCTCCAAAGGAGCCTGCCTCCTGTCAGCGACAGCCCCAGCTGACTGGAAGGAACTGGCTTAATAAATGTTTCTGCTTTGGCATTTGGAAGAGGGCAGGCCCCAGCCAGGCCGCAGAGCCCTCTGAGGGGTAGCAGGGCCTGCCGATGCTTCCCTGCCCTTTCCAAGGTGTTCTCGTGACAGCTGCTACTTGGGGGCCTGTGGGCTGCAGCGACCGCTGTGCAAGGTGGTGACCTTCTAAATCCAGATCAGTTAATGAACCTGGCTGGCCCGGGAGTCCCGGAGGCTGCGCCGTCCGTGGTGGCTTCTGCCAAATTCCTCTTGTTATTTTTGATTCGTTTCTTCCTCCTCCTCCCCCTTCCCATTATGCCTGACATTTCTAAGGCCAAGTTTTGTTACAAGCAATTAGCCTGTGTCAGGGATCTGGGGAGATGAGCTGCATGCCAGGACGCAGGCTGAGGTAGGAAGGGCCCGAGTGGGGAGGGCTGCCTGTGAGCTGGCTGCTGTGAGGGTCCCCCAGGTGGCCGCACACACCACCTGGCCTGGCCCTGCGCTGGCAGTGGGACAGGAAGCTCCGAGGTGAGTGGAGGCTGCGGAGATCCGGCCCCGGGCAGCCCCAGTGGGAGCCTCTGCCCTCCTCTGCAGCCCTCTGCCCGCTTCCTATCTAGAAAGCCATCCTCTGGCCTGAGCTTCCCAGAGGCCAGAGTTCATGACCTATTTTCAGTCTTTGAGATAGGAAAGAAAGAAATCCTGTATTTATCCATAAAAAGCTATAGAGGCTAGCCAAATATATCATATGTATATATTTTTGCCTGGAATGATTTATCCACCCAGTGTGGTTGTCTAGACACTCAATTATCAATTTTGTGTGCTGAGTCAGAAAAACTAGAAACAAAATATTTCTGAATCGATGTATTTCGTGGGGTAGACAGTGTCTTTCACATCGAGGGCCTTGGTGGGAACCACAGGGAGGAGACAAGTGCTGAATCCCCTGATGAGTCAGCCCTGACCTCCCCACTCAGCCCCAGGGCTTCCTGGTCCCACCATAGGCCTCCATCCTCCGGTCTCCCAGGAGGATGTCCGGCCATTCAAACCTAGCTGTGGGATTTGAAACCCAACCACCAGAGTCCCGGGTTTAAAACTCAGCCATTCAAACTCAACCATTTGTTTTAGCGCTCTCATCTGTTCAGTGCTAGGATACAGTAAAACAACTTAAGGAATAAGCCTGTGTTCCTGACAGAGTCTGAGGGCTCACCAAACCCTTCCAGGTCACAAGGAAACTGAGGCCTGGGGCGGCCAGGTGAGCCGCCTAAGGTTACCCACAGGGCTGTGTAAATCGCTGTGCCCAGTGCTCAGGTCACCAAGCCCTGCCCAGGGCTCTTCCCACTGCGAGAATGGCAGTGGCTCCCTGCCATTCGCATTCAATCCGTGTCCCATCCACAGTCCATGAAGGGAATACAGAAAGAGAGTCTGCAACAGCAGCAAGACCCAGAAATGCAGCCATCATCAGTTTTAGTCCTAAAGCGAATAGTGCTCTCATGGAGCCACGTGAGCCCTGCTGCTGACCCCACCAGACCACAGGAGGCTGCCAGGGGCCGGCGGGGCGGAGGGCGGGTGGTTGGGGGTGGGCAGCGCAGGGGGGAACAAAGAAGAAGAGGGGACATGCCAGAGAGAAATCTTGGTGGAAGCTGAGGGCAGGCAAATCTAAGCTGCAAGCGGACCTCTTGGTGTTAGGGATGGGGTCCAGCGCTTGGAAGCCCACTGCCCCGTCTGACCTTGGGAAGGCCGTGAATGTGGCCTGATAGTTGGGTTAACTGACCCCAAGCCCGCCAAGTCGCCTGGCCCCATGGTTATCGGTGCTCCTGACAACTCTCTGAGAACCTCCCACGTCTCTTCTAGTACTGCTACGAATAGCACCGCTTTCCCCTTCCTGGCCCCTTCTCGCCTATACCTGGTCAACCACATCTGTTTGCAGCCTCAGCTGGTGCTTTCCAGGCTGCACAACGAAGCTCCAGCTCAAAAGCGTTGCTGGGGAAACCCTGTCCTGCACACTGTCCGAAACAGAGCGCAGGTGGCCATCCAGGCTCCCCCGTCTGCCCGAGCACTTGTGCAAAGTGTTCAGGGCAGTACATTGCCAAGGAGGGCACCCCGTGGCCTCCTAGAGTCAAGGCCAGGCCTCCAAAGGAGCCTGCCTCCTGTCAGCGACAGCCCCAGCTGACTGGGAGGAACAGGCTTAATAAATGTTTCTGCTTTGGCAGGGTGGTTTTATGACCATGACCAAAAAAACGTTAGAGGAAGCAGCAAGAAGTATGTAATTAACATCTGTGAAACGGCCCCTCGTTTCCATGGGCTCCCCAGCCCATAGAATGAGCTCCTCCCAGGGGTGAGAGCTCCACCCCACTCTTTGCCCCCTCCATCCAGTGAGATCGTCACTGGGTGATTTCTGTGTTCTCAGCCAGAGCCTACCTGTTACATAATGGCCATTCACAAGTGATGACAGGCCTAGAGCACCCAACCTGACTGAAGCCCTTTTCTGTTCTTTCTATTTGAAGTCTGATGATTGTAAGTCTCCCAGGGGTTGGGAGTGGAGTGGGTGCTTCATTAGGGACACTGCCCAAATCTGGTGTCCCCACCTGCCTGCGATCCCTTCACTGGAGGGCAAAGAAGAAGAAAGGCTAGCATGAAGGATTTAGACTTGCTGGATACTTGTAATTACCTGTGAACTGGTGGGGGGGCAGTGCTGTGAATTTGGGTGGTGGTTGGAGTCGCGCCCGACAAATGACAGCTGAAATTCCAAGAACTGAGCAGATGGACAAAAAACACTAGGAGAGCTTTCTTCCTACCACCCCCGCCCATCCCCCCGCCCCTGCCAAACAAAACAAAACAAAAATAGGCAATTAACCAATTTCACCCTTTATATTTAGGAAGGGTCAGAAAACAGCCCGTTCCAGGAAGCGGGGACAGAATGGGTTTAGAAGGGAAGCAGTTCTGGTCCTTTGGGGCAGTCCCAGCCACACAGTGCTTGTCTCAGATGGAGTGATTTTAAAAAAGTGTGGTCCCCTGACCAGCAGCACCAGCAGCCCTGGGAACTCCTTAGAAATGCAGGCGCTCAGGCCCGACCCCAGATCTGCCGCCCCAGAAACCCTGGGGGCGGGCCCAGCCCTCCCCATCGTGCTGACTTTGCCCAGCGTTGGGAAGCCCTGACTCCAGCTGCACCTGTTTCCTGCGGTGTGCGCCATGCAAATGAGAGTGGCTTCTCTCATCTGTTACCAGCTTTCTTTCAAAATCCTACTCAAGTCTGTCTTCCTCCAAAGACCCCTGCTCTGCAGCCACGTGTACTAACATCTGTGGCTCTCCTTTTGCATTTGCCTGTCTATCTGAGAAACTCTATTCCCCAAACAGGCTCGAAGTGCCTGGGGCTGGGGGCGCAGCACCCCCTGCCCTGGAATTCCCTCTGCCTCCCACCTCATGATCCCATGTGCACCCTGGGCGATCGCAGGTGGAGGGCCCAGAAAGATTCTCCTCCAGAGGAGATCCCAGAGCCGAGAGTAAATCAAGGGACAGCCTGGGGGCAGTGCGACCTCACGGCTTCCTCCCCACACACAGGGAGCAGGCGCTTCCCTGAAGGCCCCTTCATGCTATTCCCCACATGGATTAAAAGCTGAACACAAACAGAAGACAAAAGACAAAAGACAGGGAGCTTTCCTGGCTGTCAGAGTCTATAAAAGTCTGGGAAGTGACAGCAGGAGCCCTTGCCTGCTGCTGCTGCCCTGAAACCCAGAAAGAATCAATTTCAGACCCTGGGCCAAATAGTGCCCCAGGGGGCGTGCCTGTGACAGGCGCTGATTCTGCCCAGTCCCAGGACCCACCCGAGCCAGTCTGGAGTGTGGGTGGGGGGCGGGTGGAGGGGGCATCCACCGATTTACAAAGGATCTCCATCCCACCCCTTCCTCTCTACCTTCCTCATGGCCTTAGTCCTTCTCTAAAACCCTCCACTTCCCATCAGGGCCACACTAGAATAAATTATTTTCTCTCTTGCTTCATGAAAGCTAGAATGTGACCCCAGGACAGGGACTGTGCTGCCTTCCCCTTTAGGTCCCAAGTCCCCTAAAAGTAAACATTTTCCATAAACACTTGTAGTTCATTGATAATGACTGTGTAGGGCTCCAGAAATTACATTCATTTATCCTTCTGGATTGCAAGGAAGGAGTTGTTTATCAGGGACCAGCCGGTGTGTGGGTATGCTTGTGTGTGCCCACACACGATGGGATATCTTAAGGCACGGTGTTAATTTTATTTGTTTGATTATATAGTTTCAGAATATTGTCCATCATGTAAGTTAATGTTTTCCATTTGATGGAAACAAGAAGCTCCTAGGCTAGGGTTGCCAGATTTAGCAACTAAAAGCACAGGGTGTGCGCTCGCGCGCACACACATGCACACAAAGCACAGGGTACCAGTAAATTTGACTTTTCAAATAAACAGCAAATAGCTCTTTAATATAAGTATACCCCCAAATATTGCATGGGACGTATACTAAGAGAGTATTTGTCGTTCGTCTGAACTTCGAATTACTGAGTATCCATATTTCATCTACCAACACCAAGGACCATTCAAGTAGAGAAGGATGATGGGACACTGGTAGAGTGAAGTGTAGAAAAACTTTAAAAATATATTACACTTTATTATGTTATTTTAAAAAGGAGAGAAGAACCAAAATCTGCTTCCCAACACATTGCTTAAAAGCAGAAGTTAGGCTCCTTTTATGTGCGTGCAAAGGGAGGTGCCAAGCTGGGGTCTCAGATGGAGGGATTTTAAATCTCAGAAAGAGCTTAGCTGTTTTTGTAAAAAGCAAAGTTGGCAAGTGATTAGTGCCGATGTGGCCCAGCTGCTCTTTTGTACTTTTAAAGAAACAATTAAAATGGCTGGGACATTAAACTTTAAAGAGCTGGGTTGTTCATATTGAGAAGCTAATTTTAAAAAGAGCCTGATACCTGGGAGACGAAGGGACATTTTTCTGGGACGACATGCTGTCTGTCCAACCCTCCGCCTTCAAGACTATCTGCATTTTGAAAAATCATTGCAGATAGATAAATAGCTACGTAAGAAAGCTCTTTCTTGCTCGGACATGAAATGCAAAATTAATTTTTTTTCACATTTTAGACTATAAAAGGCACAATCTGAGAAATTGAATACATCTGGAAAAGACAGACCCAGAACTAGTTTCTCTTTACAAATTGTTGAGGTGTTGTGATGTGACAGGTACCGGGGTTAAGGAAAAAAAAATAGAACTGAACAAAGCAAATCTCTGTCCTAGGGGAAGCTCACACTTAATTGGGAGGGACAGATCTCTAAGCAAAGACAGCTCCTTGTGGAGGTGAGGCCCGTGGAGCCGGGACTCCCAGTGCGGGCTCAGACCCAGGCCTGCCACCGGCGGGATGTGGGTGTGTGTGGGGGGGTGCTCCGAGCATTTGTTTTTACATATATAAAATAGAAATAAAGGTGGGATTACTTACTTAGGCCGTGAGGGCGAACTCGAGACGTGAAGCAGAGCGCTTAACACATCGCCTGCCCTTCAGCAAGCGCGTCCTCAGTAGTAGCTGTCCTTGCAAGAGTCAGCATGCCTTCAGGGCTGGTGGGAGCACAGGAGACCGCCACTCCGCCTAGCTACAGACTGGGGAGAGCATGGCGCCTGGCTCCCCAGAGGCCGGGTCTTAAAGGAGAGCAGGATTTCTCAAGTAACTGAGGGCATTCGCTGCACTGCTCATGGAGGGAGTGTGGGGTGCACAGGACAGTGATAGTTACGTGGCACGACTATCACATAGCAATGACCGTGTTTGGGGCGGCAGAGGCAACCAGGGGCCCAGTTATCATGGGCCTCGTAAACAATGACAGGCGATCTGGAGGTCTCAGAAAACTGGGGAGTTGAAAGAGGGCAGAGACGCAATCTGTATTTCTTAACAGGTCTTTAGTAGTGGGGTGGGAAATGAATGGGAAGCAGGCAGGAGCGAGGGAAGGGGGAGGGGTGAGGAAGGAGATGGTGAGGACTGAAGGACGTAGGTGGCCCGACAGGTGAAGGAGATAGTAGTGATGCAAAAGGTACTCGGAAGCTGGGCTCCTCGCAGGGCTTGGGGACCCACTGGGTGAGAGGGGTAGGGGAAAGGAGAGGCTCGGGATGACTCTCGGGTTTCCGATTTGGGTACCAGAGGTGAAGGTGCTGTTTACCAAGTGGAGGACAATTTGGCGATACAGGTGTGGATAATGCATTCCATTTTTATTTACTGAGCTTGAGGTGCTTTCGGAACGTCCAAGTGGAGACTTCCGCCTAAGGGAGTTGCAGCGGTGAACTTAGCTGAGATGCAGGACCACCTGGGGAGCCCAGGGAGGGGACTGAGAAAAACAGCGAATGAGGCGAGAGGAAACCAAAAGCCTGGATCGTAGCCTGCAAAACACCACTTTTCAAGAAGGTGTTCCCAAAGGCACCCTGTAGGTGCCACCCTGTGTTCCAAAAGGTGTCCTTTGGATTTGGGGGTGGTTGGTGGCCCTAGGCGCAGGCATCAGTCACCCGGAGGGTGGTTTCAGCGAGAGAACCAGATGGCCTCTACGGACTGCAGAGCATTGCCTGTTAGACGAACGCAGGCGCACAGAGGGAAGGCAGCGTTTCAAGGGAAAAGCAGATGCATGATTTCATGACAGCGTTCCCTCTCCCCTGAGGCGAAACGGTTATGCCTCTGAAAGTTTCTGTGAGCTCCAGACCAACTCGGCTAGTATAATTCACCAAGAAAATCCGCACAGTTGCAGGCTCCCCCAAGGATTTCGCCCCATAGCTTCCAAGAGGCAGAGACTAGAAAGGATGGTATCTTGAATCTCATCTGAGAGGAAATTGTGAACCTACCAAAATTACACCACTGGAACCCCCTTCTCCCACCCCTCACCACTCCCATGATCAATACAACTAGGTTCCATGTTTTGTTTTGTTTTTAATCAATATTAATCAACAGACTAGTACCTGTGTGGCTGTGCGCTAAGCATTATGGAGCTTACTATCTGCCTGGCACAACGGAACACTCAATAAACATTTGCTGTATACCCAACATGGTTCCAGCCCTCAGAAACTTTGCAGCCTCGCTGAAGAGGGGAGACACGGACAAAGAAGATGAACTGGAAACTTTACAAGCTCCACGGGAACATAGGTGGACCGTGAGCCCCGAGCACAGCGCCTGGCCCAAAGGAGGGCCTCCACTCCTGTTTCTTGAATGAAGACCTTGCATTGATGAACGGTGCTGGAGAACAAGGGGGGTTGGGCAAGCATGGCAGGTGGCCAAAGGCTTTGCAGAAGAGCTGGGACCTGCCCTGGCCTTACTTTGTCCATTCCCTGTGCGTGTGCCCTGCAGACGGTTAGGCGACAGTTGTCTCTGTGGATCAGAAGTGAGATCTGCGTGGTTCCCCAGGCACAGCCTCATGCTCAGGTGGACACTTACTTAAGCTTTGATAGTGACGACAGTAACAATCAGATTGCAGCAGTCTGCTCCCTGCTGAAAAATGTCCACCGTCAGACGCATTTCCTCCTCCTCCCGCCAAGTCTTAGTTAGCGCGCTGGCGTGGCTCTCCTGAATGGCTCGCTCGTGTAGTATTTGTAATAATAGACATTAGGTTACCATAATTATCCCGTCACCTTTCATCAGGGTTTAGGGCACAGGACAGTTCCCACTGAGGTCTCCAACCACTGCTCCTGGCTGCCCGGCCAACTGGAAGGCCACTGGAGTAACTTCACTGACCTCTTGCTGACCTGCGGGGATCAATGAACAATTAATTACTATCATCCCACCCCGGGAGAGAGAGCACACTGCCATTTCTCAATTACAACTGGAAGTGCCCCTTGGCTGACAGATGCCTGTTGGCCAGGCCAAGCTTCCTCCTGATTCTCCCCGCCCCCCCACCACACACACACTCCATGACACACACTCCCACAAGCACACGCGAACACACAGGTTTATCTCAGACCACACCCATTCCCCCAAGTGCACCTGCTGACACAGTCACACAGGCTTGCCCCCCACACACCCACTGTAGCCTCACCCACAATCACGCGAGAGTCCAACTGAGATCATACCCATAGTTTTTAATCAATATTGATTTTCCTGATGTATTCTGTGATACCTATTCCAATGTGCCTAAGGGTCGGGTTGCCCACTGCAAAGCCAGGACTCAGGGAGGCTTTGTCCTCACTATAATTCCTGTGACATCCCCACCAACAAAACCTTTGGTGCTTTCCACTTTCAGCTCCATCTACATCTTCAGCGCCCCTCCCACCTCACCCTAATACTCTGTGTTCTGCTCTCTCCCCAGTCACCCAACGATACAACCTAGACCTTTCCCAGGCCCCTCGTGTAACAAAATGCCTTCAGCACATCTTCTCCTTTCAGAGCCCCTATCCTCCCACCCCCAACAAATGACTAAAGCTGGACTGATCAGTTGCCCCTCCTGGAGTTAACTAAGGCATTTAACCTTAAATTCAAACACGTAAATATGGTGGCAGCTTCTGGGGCTCTGGTTCAGCCTGGAGGTGGGAGTGGGCTATTTTTGCCCTGAGAACCCTCATATCTTAGTAGGTGCATGTTTTCTTACTTCATGTCCACAATAAACCGCCTGAAAGCTGTTCATTCCATTGGAAGGATGCACAGATGCACTGGCCAGAACTTCTTTGACTGTGAGCAACAGAAACCCAGCTCAGAAGGGGGCACAGCCCTACAGCCCCACTCGACTGGGCGGCCGGAGGTGTGTGTAGCTCAGGCTCCGGCACGGCACCCGAGCGTTCGAGCAGAATTGGCAGGACTTGACCTCTGTCTGGGCTGGCTGTCCTCTCGGCTGGACCACTCCCTGAGGGCTCCCCCACCATCAGGCTCAGATCGCGCATATAGTTAGCAACTTCCTCTGACCAAGGAGCTGCTGCTTCTGAGGAAGTGAAAGTCCAGTGAAAGTCCCAGGATTCTGTCTTCTGGTCTAACCTGAGCTGATCTCCATCCTTGAACCAACCACATTGGCCAGGGCCATGGAACATGACGCTCCAGAGAATTCCTTTCCCTCCCAAGCTCCCCAATACCCAGAGCAGACCCAGCCCGTGGCCAGTCATGGTTCCTGATGGCTGTGCAGGGTGACAGCACCGTGCTAACCCAAAGCTTGGCTTGGGGAAGCCAGTGACTGTTTAGGAAAAGTGGCAAGCCCATGGCTTCTGGTCCCTTTTCAGAAAGAAAAACTGCCTTAAATTAGTCATACAGGTAACATTCTGATCAGAAAGCCTGGCACACAGGAGTTCCCAACTACAGTATTTATCAAAGGGGCATGCTTATGACCCTACTCTTTATATTTTTAGCCCTCACCCCAGACCAGAAGAGAGGAACATTGAAACGAATACTTCTAGTCCCTTTCCTAACCCTGCCATGTGCTGCTGCAGCCAGAAAAAGCGATCTCCCTCCTCTGTGAGATCAAACCCAGGGGGCCACATCTGCCAGGAGCCAGGTCCCCAAGTAGAACTAGGACGTGTCTTGCCAGTTCTTACTTAGACCTGCCTGGCTTCGTCTGGAGCCTGCTGCCCTCCTCCCCTGCCTGCCACCATCCTCAAGGGGGGTCTGCCGGCCTCCCTTCAGGGGGCCTGTGGCTGAGGGTGTAAGCTCAGGCTGGAGAGCCCAGTGGAAGATCCTGCCGTTCTGGGAGCCCCATGCTTCCGGCAACACCATTGACTCTTTGATCCCAGTTAGCTCCTTAATTATTTAGAGCCAAGTGGCGAGAAAGTGTAAATGATTAGCCGACCCCCTTGTGTCACAATAGCAGTTCTTATTATTACTACCATTATTATTACACTGGCCCTCTCCCCAAACCCAGAAGCAGCGAGGGCACCAGGCCAGCTGCAGCCGGGCCTCTCACCTTCCCTCCCAGGAAGAATCATCAGCCCTGAATGCCGCTCTACTGGGAACTGAGCCTTGTCCTCGGCAGAAAACACAAAAATAATTGCAAAGCCCTGAGTCCATCCTGCAGAAGCACACCAGTCCCTTGGGCTCGGGCGCTAAATCATACCACAAGCCCGTATATCTGCCCAGGGAAGAAAGAAAGCAATTGAAACCCAGTATTTAAAGGCATTCTCAGATTTATCCCCCTCTTGACAGCCTACAAAATGTTGGAGAATAGACCCTGCCTTTCTCTGGATGATAAAACAGGATCCACTGCGCAGGAATTGGCCCTGAAAAAGTTCATCGCTCATCCTCTTGAGGCCTTCCTAAGAAACAAAACTTCGAACCAAACTCTTAGTTTTAACAGCCTTCTTCTACCTACTTGCAAAGCAAGTATTTTCTTTCCAGCATCCAAGATGATAGCTTTGTTTAACCAATCAATGCCCCTCTGGATCCCCATCCTAACACGCTCCTGTAAAGGAGTTTTAAGGCCAAATATTTCGGCTTATTTCCATTCAGAAAGCCTCCCTGTTGTTTGGACATTAATGAACTAAAACCCAAAGTCCCAGCCCTCACCTGGCTTTGGAAGTTTGCTGGCCCCACATCAAGCTGATTACGGTGACAGGCAATCAGTCATCGAGCCTTGTCTGTGGGTGGCAGAGCCCAGTGGCCCCACAGGGCCAGACACGAGTCCACCCAGACTGCATCGTGCGCAGCTGGCAACCAGAGAGCTGCAGGTGACACAATGTGCTGATAACTCTGTGCCCAGCCTTGTGGTGGACACGCACGTTGTTGTTGACAATTAACCTGACCCCCAAAACCCACGTAAAGCAGTCACTACAGACAGGGGAAAAAAGTTCCTGATCTACAAGGGTAAATGTATAGGCAAGGTCAGCGACCTGGGCATACAGCCTCGTATCTGAGGTGCGAGCGTGGGGAGGAACTTGCCAGTAGGATCAGAGACATTTTCAGAGAATATAATGTCCAGAGACCCTGCTGGGCGATCTGCCTACCTCAGGCCACTCTCACCCTCAGACCTGCTTCCTTAGCTTAGCATGCGATGCCTTCCTTGGGCTTCTTTCTCACTGACCCCTCAGGGCACCCAGCTCCACAGCCTCAGAGCTCCCAAATACTCCCTCGGGCTGCCCATTGAGCGGGCTGTGCCTCTACCCAGCATCCCTTGCTCCCTCTGCACTCCACACCTCCCCCCCCCACTGGGTAGCCCCTCTCTGTCACTCAGGCCTCAGCCTTGACACTCCTTGGTGCGGGCCCTTCCTTTGGCCCCTCATTCTGCTTGAGGGGGCCCTCCCGTGACCTCCAGTAGGGCCTGCATTCAGTGTCCTAGGGCTGCGTGGCTGGGTGGCTTAAACAACAGCCATCTATTGTCTCACTACTCTGGAGGCTGGAACTCGAGAACCTAGGTGTTGGCAGGGCTGCTTCCTTCTAAGGGCCCTGTAGATGGCCATCTTCTCCCTGTGTCTTCACGTCGTCTTCCCTCTGTGAGTGGCCCTGTGTCCAAGTTTCCCTTCTTATAAGGACACCGTCATGTTGCCTCAGCGCTTGCCTTAAAGACCTCATTTAACTTGGTGACTTCTGCAAAAGCTCTCTCCCAATAAGGTCAAGTTGTGAGGGACAGGGAGTTAGATCTTCACCAAACGGATTTGCCAGCCCTTATCACTTCACACCTACTGTCTACTGGCCCATTCCTCTGCCACTTCCCTCGCTGAGGGCGAGGACAGGGGACAGCATCTGACTCTCCACTGCCTGCCGTTGGGCAGGCGCTCAGTTCTGTCCACGGGCCCGCATGCCTTGTACTCCTCCTTTTCCTTGTTTTGTCCTTCCCTCACTGCTGACGACATGGGCCCTGATGGCCACAGGGTTTCCTGGACTGCAGAGCGGTGCTCAGAGACTGCCTGCCGGTGGCAGCGGTGCTGTGTTAATGACCTAGACACATCCTCCCCATCTGCTTCGCCCTCCAGGGAACCGCTGCCACTGGGGACCTGGGTCCCTCATTGGCAGCGCGCATCAAGCTAATTCTCTGGCTCCATTTCTTAATCTAACCGGTGGTTCCAGGAATCCAGCCATGTGCTCTAATGGGCCCCTGTCATTAGAGGCTTGGCAAACACTCACACTCCAGGACGCCCCAAAGCCCAGGAGAGCTGGCCAAGGGCTGAGAGGCACCAAGGCCATTTTCGAAAGCAGAGGGGCAGCAGGATCACAGTCGGACATTTTTTTAAAGCCTGCATTTCTTTAGTAAATAATGTATGTGAATGCAACATGTGCTCCGTGCCGCAGTAATTATGGAAACAGCCTGACCCTGCTCTCCCAGGCCTCGCTGTCTTCCACAGCTGCTCAACAGAAACCTGCGTCGCCCTCCAGCACAGCCTCCTCCTTGGGCCCGTGAACGGTCAGCCCCCCGCCACCCTGTCGCCTGCCAGGCTGCCCGCCCTCCTCCTCGTACACTGCCACCTTCCGCAGATCCTCCTAAGACCCACAAGCCTCCCTGGCCATATCGGCTTGTAGTCATCTCCAGAGTCCTCCAGGTGCCCTTCTGGCCCTAACTGGCACACAAGGGGCCAGGGCAAGTCTGCTGTTTCCCAGGCCTGTCTCCTGAGCTGACCACAGAGGCCCTACTTCCTCTTCCCCCCACTGCCTGGGGCAGCAGAGCCCTGAGTCAGAGTTATCACAGCGTCAGCAGACTTAAACCTTAACATCAAATCCAATCCATGTCTGCTGGATTGGGGGCAAGCAAGGGGGTGATTGACTACAAAGACACATGAGGGGACTTTCTGGGGTGATGGAAATGTTCTAATTCTTGACTGAGGGAGTGAATGATTACCTGGATGTGTACCTTTTTCTACACCTATCAGGCTGTACAATTAAAATCTGTATTTTATTGTATGTAAATTATACCTCAATCAGGTTGATTTCAGGAAAAAACTAATGTCATCATAATGACATATAGGATCAGGTTTCCCCTGTGTTTTGGCAACTTCGAGGCTCCAGCCCCATCCTCCGTGGGTATCTGTCCTAACAACAATTATTATAACACAGTTGGCCCATGATACTTGTTAGAATATGGATCTGTAGGTGAAGCACAGTCACATCCATTCAACAGCATGCTTTGGGCTCTGTGTTCTTGGGGAGACTTTGTCTTAACAGGTTATTAAAATTCACGTACAGGAATGCAGACCAGGACCAATGCCAGGGGCCTGGGGTCACGTCTGACAGCGTGCGAGGAATCTTGGCTGCCTGCTGAGCCTCTCCAGTGCTCCGTCCCTTCAACTGTGATATGAGGCTTCAGCCTGGCTGCTCTGTGGCATTTCTTTCAACTCCACAAGTCAATAATCAGGCTGCACCCCTCCTGCGAGTTTAAGAAATGCTGGGTCAGAGTTGAACACTCTCCTTACTGGAGTGCTCTTCAGAGCTTTTACGATGCCAACTGAATTACGAATCTTCAAATGTAGGCTTGACGTGTTTCTCTGCATTGTGGAAGGTGCCGTTGGTGGCACTGGTGGTATTGTATATATGTGTGGTGGTGGGCGAAGCCGGGGTAGGTAGTGATTTAGCCAAATGCCTATTAACGTCTTGAGGAAAACCACAGAACAATGTTCGTAAAAATATGGCTATGTTTGGTAGGAGACAGGGTGAAGATTCAGGTAAGTTAACATCTGAATACCTCCAGGATGAGACCTTGGAGTGATTCTGACATCTGATGTTCAGACTTTTTTGAGGTTCCCTCCCACATCGTCTGACCTATGTAATCAACAAGATTTTGCAAAAATGATGAGAGTGTGACTCCGAAGGCAAGATTACAAAAGACACTGTAGCTTCTACCTTGCTGTCTCTTGGATCATTGACCCTGGGGAGAGCCCACTGCAGTGTCCAGGGAACTTGAACAGCCCTGTGGAGGAAGTCCAAGTGGTGGAGAACCGACGGGCCTCACCCACGGCTGCTACCGCCTCTGTGGCTATGAGGCGCACCAGCTATAGGAGGCAGGCCTCCCGCCCCAGTCCAGCCTTCAGATGACCACAATCCCAACTGTCATGTGACCTGATGAGACACTATAAGCCAGAACCACCCAACAAGACTGTTCCAGAATTTCTGACCCATGGTAACCGCGTGAGATAATAAATGGTCATTGTTGTTTTAAGCCACTAAGGATTATTTGTTATGTGGTAATAACTAATAGTACAGTTAGGCAGGGTTTCCATGATATTTCAGTGCAATGAGCCTTTGGGAAATAGGTGACACCTTTTCAGAGTGAAGAGCGATGGCATTCTCATGCCACTTGCTTCCCTCCCAGTTATTGGTACAAAAGTCTGGAAGACCTAGAATGATCCCTGTCCCAACCCTTCAAACTGTCCTGTCATTCAGCAAAATAAAACAACAAAAACTTGTCCTTTGAGATGTTTTCCTCAATTCTCTGAAAGACCAGTGGTGGTCGGACTAATATATGGCTTCCATAATTTCGTTTTCACCCTCTGGATGTTTGTACGCTTTTTCTTTACCTAGCTTGCATTACATTAAGTTAGCTATATAATGAGAACAACGTGATGTTACCTGACACAACTTTCCATCTGTCCCTGCCAGTCTGTCTGTCCCAGATGGAAGCTCTTGCTTTACTGAAGGGCTGTGCTTATGGGGAAGGTAGCTAAAGCCCAGAGCGCTATCTCGGTCACCCACCAGCCGTCATCCAGCTCCCCAAGAGTCAAAGCAACAACTCTGAAAACCCCACAAAGCGAGAAGGCCCATAATCTCAGAGAAAAGCCACATAATATTAATATTTCAATGTTTGCTGTGCTGCAGTAAGGGTTTGCTATACCATGAGAGGAGTTTTGAGCTACAATCTAGAAGAGAAGGGTATATGGCATAAAACGAAATATTTGAAGGTTCAAGACTAAATTATATTAATAACATGATGGTGTTTGGTCTCAGATAAATCATAAAGAGATGAATATGAATACAAACTGCCAAATGGAAGAAGGGAGTCCCTATCTCCCTGAGCCTTGGAACAAAGATAATAAAATACTGCTGTGGCAGAGCCCCGTTCTTGGAAGAAGAACTCGTAAAACTTTATCATACATATATTTGCTCTACTAATGTAACCGTTTAATCTCGTTCCTGCTTTTGTGAAGGCATCTTTACTACCATGTGGCAGGGACTGCAGACCAACTGCGTTTGCAGAGAGCGCTGAACCATCTTCTGGAAAAGCCTGACTTTCTGGGAGAATTCAGCAGCGAATGGCACCGCATGGTTTTTCCCTTTATCAAAACAGAGTCTCAGGGTTTAATAAAATGGCCATCATGTCCTTGTGAAGCAAGGAGCATGTTGTGTTGATTAGCCTTATCTGCAGTCTCCTCATTCATTCCGCTGGTCACACAGGCTGCCGTGGGAGAGTAAATAGTGCCCAGACCTTACCTTTTCACCTCTTCCTAATCTTCCTTCAGGGGCGCCTAGCAACTGTCCTGCCCTGAGAACTCAGGGAATAAGCATGGGGACTGTGAACTCAGACAAAGCAATTAGCCTTTTGACCAATATCCACCAAGAAGAGGGAAGCGGGGAGGCTTCATTCTGGAAGTTTCCTCAAACAAGTTAAACTGGCTTTTAGGGCGCTGGACACATCCTACCAGAGATGATACAACATCAGTAAAAAGTGTACCTCCCCACTTGCCCCTTTGTTCTTCCATTTTACCCAGAGAAGTGAAAAGCAAAGCACCTTGTCTTCAAGCAGAGCGCTGGAGTTTGCAAAAGGGAGGGGCAGTGTAGCCAGACCTCTTGCAGGGTGGGGAGAGGGCGGCGGCCACTGGCCGGACATTCAAATGCAGAGGCCAGCTTCGGGGTGTGCACTCCTGACCCTGGCCGGTTTGCTCACAAGAGATGCCTCTCTGTGGGTATCAAGATTTGATCCTTTTAATAGTTAATGAAAAGAAAGAAAAGATACAACTGCCAGCAGTTTAGGGGCCAAGAGAGCATTTCCAAAGCCAATGCTCAAATGTCTCTAGTCATTTTTGTCTAGTTCTCTCTGCTGATAGATAGAACTGGTTATAACCGTTGATCTGATTGGAATCCGTAACCACATCAGTGCCTCTCTGCTTTTTGATGGAAGACTTAGAGGCCCAATATGTGGTTATTTGGATGGATGGATGGATGGATGGTGAATGAAGGAATAAATGAACACTTTTTCACATGCAGTATATCATTCCATCTTCGGGACTACCTGGTGAGATACAAAAGTCGCGCGTCCTCCCTCTTTAACAGGTGTGCAAGCTGAGATGCAAAAGGACTGGGTGGCCCCCTGAGGTTCCTGGAAAATGAGCAACACTGACTCAGAGCTCATAGCGCTCTTCCTACCCTGGGAGGAAAGATGAGAAGCAAGGTCATCCACAAATCACATCTTTACCGTGTACATCTTTTAGTTGAGTCGGTTAATTAATAAGTAATTAGCCCCACTTCCTCAGCTTGGGTGACCTCCTTCCCTTCCCCCGCTGCTCCATCCACACATGCCCCATGCTCCCAGGGCCTCACAGGCCCAGCGGAAACACTTGCTTCCACGGCACCTTTCTCAGACACATCAGTGGAAACTAACCTCTCCCCTGGCCAGAGCAGCCCCCTGATTCGTGCGTTTCTCTCCTGCCTCATCTTCTCAGCTAGACTGTCGGCTTCCTTCCTGGGTCCTCTTTGCAGTGCTCCGGCCCCCACTTTGCCCATATGACCACTCCCGCCACCCATGGGGAAGGGTGAGTAGGAGGAGGCCTTTGCCTCAATTATTTTGGAGCAACAAGACCACCCCAGGTAGGGAAATCAGGTACTGTGGGAGAGTGATTGGAGTGTAACCCGCCTGGGGTCTTACTATTTCTGGACACTGTTGTTACACCCTTGGCCCTCCCCATCCTCCCCGCATTCCCCAGGCACAGGGCAGCTATAGAGCAATGAAATCGATTATTTTTCATTCATTTAAACCAAAAGACTTTCCCCAAAAGTAATTTCTTATTCTAATGACATCCCCATTGTTCAAAATGCATTGATGTCTCTCCTGGCATTTCTTTCACTACTGTGGAATATTCTTTCGGATAATTCTCACCCCTGAAAGTGGGTTTGACCATAGCTGTTTGGCCTCATAATAATAATGTAAATGTATGGAGCATTTTACAGGTTCAGAAAACTAGGGTATCCTTGATGTTGGTAGATTCAGAATTAAGATTTAGAACAAAAGAAGGTGAGAAGTGTTGTTTGGGTAGAAAGTTTGACATAATAACAGAGGAAAGAGACGTGTTTTCTTGGTTCCGGGATGGCCCCAAAAGCAAGTCCAAGCACCAATTCCGGACCAACTCTAAGTGAAGATGGCCTCACTGGTCTGCTAAGGGGATGGCATTGGAGAGCGGAGTGGGCTTGAACGCAATCATTCCAATACACTAGTTACTAGAAATCATAGCCACTGTGCTGGGGGCTTTCAGCAATCGCAAAGTGTCGGGTGCCGGAGTCATGAAACAGGTACGGGTCCCCCGTGTCTGGATTTGCAGTCTTCAGGGGCAAATGCAGTAGTGCGACAGGCACAGGAATAGAGGTCTGTGGGGACAACCGGCACAGAGGAAGGAGCTATCACCTCTCTTGGGGTTGATGCGGCAGAGACTGCTGGCCAGGCATGGGGGCGGGGGTCAGGAAAGACTTCACAGGATTCACCTCATCCCCACAACCACCCCCAGGGTATCAGTATTCTTACTGTGTAGATCAGAGAAGTTAGAAACCTGAATTAGGTCACACAGCTACAAAGAATGAAAACCTTTGTAGTGTTTCCTCTCTGATTGGCTCCTTGGTGTGTCTCCACATAATGGCCCTTACGCACGAAGCATCAGAATTTGAATCTGGGTCCACCTGAATCCCAACACAATGCTCTTTCCACTGTAGAATGCCGCCTTCCTTTTCTTGAAAGGTCAGGGTTGTTTGCCGCTTTGTTTCTTCCCCCCCCGCCCCCTTTAACTTTATCGGAATCCTTGAACTGTGAGAAAGCACCTAGAAAATTCCTGGCAAAGGAACTAGAGAGAACTGACAGGGGGTCTGCCTTTCAGTCCTTGTGGGGCCTTCGGAAGTCACCTGCCCCCAAGGTTCCTTTTTCCTCATAGAGGAAAAGGGGGTGGGACTGGAATTCACGTGAAGGGTCACACAGCCAGGTGCTATCAGCCCTGAGCTAGGTGGCCACACAGGGACTGTGGCCTCAGGAAGTACAAGGGGCAGCTGCCTCTTTGTCGTTCCCATTCAGGAATAGGATCTGCAGTTGCCAGAGCTTCCAATTTTTCGAGAAAACCTCTCAGGTTTTATATTTATTTGAAGTCTCCTGATATGTCATCATCGACAACAAACTCAGCTTAAAATGAAAAAAACGAAATCACGGAGTGGGGCAAACAAAGACTTACCCACCATAGGGACGTGTCTGGCCACCTGTTTGCCATGTTCAGATTAGGTGACGGTTGAAGCTTCGCCTTGGTCTGGAATGTGACGAGCGAGTGCAGGTTGCTTGTTTCTCCCCGGCGCAGTGAGGACAGGAGCAATAAACCTGAGTGCCCTCCGTCTGTGGGGCACCACTGGCGAGGACGGGGCCTGGTCACAGGGGACAGGCGCTCTCCCGCTGACAGATCCTCCCCTACCTTGGGACCGAGCCCATGGCCCAGCTCTTCCTTTCAGGGGTCAGATGGCTGCCCTCCCTCAGGCTCCCGTCCCACTGAAGGCCACCATGTCAGCTGGTCACCGTTGTCATCCCTACGGCCCTCAGGTATACAAATGAGGAGCTTTTCCTTCCAAAACAGACAGTTAAGACGGACAGTCGCAAAGCAGATATGTGCCGTGAATTCTCAGTCATAGAGAAAGGTGAGGTTCTGGAAATATTTTGTAAAAAAAAAAAAAAATTGTGTAAGTATGAGAAGGGTCACCAGATAACACCAGCTTTTACAGATCGGTGCTGCTCAGGAGGGAGTCTGTAAAGCGCTCTTCACAGAGACTCAAAAGGAATATTGATTTTTTAGGAGCCAAGGAGGTCAAAATGACATCCCTTGCACCCAGCAGCCCTGCTTCTCCACTTGGGACCTTTATGACAAAGGACAAAGTCAGGAAAAGGCAGAGAGAGCTGGGAAGAAGGACAAAGAGGAAGGTACTCCCTGGTCCCTGAAAGCCCTCCCCAGGCCACAGCACTGACCAGGCTGAACCCCCTCAGGAAAACCAGACCCTGGTGTCATGTTGTGGCTACTGTAGTTGACAGTTGCGCCTGGGGGCAGCCGCTTTGTGTCTGCAGGAAAGCTGTGGGAATGGCTACAGCAGGGCGGGCAGAGGCCTGAGGACACTGGCAGTCAAAGAGTTCTCCGGTGGTTTCACCTGCTCAGGCACATCCAGGACGTGCTACAAGGCCCCAGACACGCCATGCTTGGCAGGACCGAGATGAAATTGGCATGGCAGGCTCCTGATGGCATGGCCCTCGTGACCAGGGTACCCGTGCTTGCTGGTGCCTTCTGGTCTGCAAGGACCGGCACATGGAGGGGAGGAAACGGTCATGCTTGTGTTACCGCGAAAGAGTGAGCAGTACCCATGTCCCTGCAGGGGCCTGGGAGAGGCCCTGGCCTGAAGCGGGAGAGGAAGGCCTCTTTAGGACGTAAGCAGGACTTATAAATCCGAAGAAGGCCATTTTCCTGGTGGCTGCCGGATAGTGTCAGAGCGAGGAGTTGACAAAGAAACGTGCCGGAGTGCGGGAGCCTCTGCCCCTGACGGCCGGAGGGAAGGAGGAGGCCTCAGCTGCAGGAGTCAGCGGGGCCCCTGCCCCACTCTAGAATTTGGTGGGTGTGGTGATTTCCCCTCATGTGAACATGAGTGACCACCGGGGCATGTCCATGATGATGAATTGGTTCAAGGACAGGTACGGTTCCAGTGAAAGGTGGGACTTTTCCTCAGTGAGTCAACAGCAAATTCTATTCAGTCACGTTTCTGAACTTGATATAATCCCAGCCAGTCAAATCTCCATGCTCAGACCCTGTCTCTTTCTGTGTGCATACACACCCTACTCCTCCCCTAATAATTGGTGCTTTAGGCTAAAGCCTGAACTTGAGCTGAAATATTTATAAAGAGAAATTATAAGCAAAGTTTATTATTTAAGGTTATGTTTACCTAACCAACCAACACTAGTCTTTCATTAACCGAGTCTTTGACCGCTGGTAACTGGTGCCAGTCACGGAAAGATCGAAGGTCTCTGGTCCACAGAGCTGCTCCAGCTTGCTCAGATCTTACACTGGCGCCCATGCTTGGGTCAGTGTTTTCTGAATAACTGACCCTTGGAAAAGCTCAGGGCTTACTTCGGGTAATAAATAACGACCTGTCACAAGAGCACTGTAGACAGAACCCTAAGAAATGATTTCAGCAATGGCCCTGCCGGCTTACAGGGATTAGCCTAATCTTCCCCACTGGCCAGTCTGTCTCCTCTCTCCCTGGGGCTGCCTGGTCAGCCCAGTGTCCTGAGCAAACAGCAGCCACAGGAAGGAAGGAAGCTTGTTTGGAAACTGAACATAGCGAAGACATGAGCATCCCGCGAGGGGCCCCTGCATTTAAAAAAAAAAATGGGAAATGGGTATCTACACTTCTTTGGAATCCTAAAACCTCACCTTGGGTCATCCACTCAACAACAGAGTGAGGTCCTACAAGAGAAGAGGACTCCCCAGTGTCATACAGATGGGACAAGAGTCCAGGTGGGACTGCTCAGCTCTTCGAGGCTATTTTCATGGCACCGCCTATACCTGCAAAATGGAAGCAGGCAACGGAGTGTGCTGACCCCTTAGTAAGTAACAGAACTAAATCCAACGCCGCACCCAGCTCAGCAAGGAGGAGCCTGGGCGTGGAGAGGAAACAGCCCGCTGTATCTCGGGACAGGTGCTAAAAGGGGCTTAGATCCATGGATATTTCTCCATCATCCCTGACAATGATCCATTTTACAGAAGAAGAAACTAAGTTTCAGGAGGTTAAAAGGCTTGCCCAAGGTCAGCTGACGAATGACCTGAGTGAACTAAACAACCCCCAGGCCACTGCTGGCTGATACACATTCCATTAGTTCATTTAATAGCATGTTGTCATCTTTAGGAAGGATGCATTGTTTTTTTTAGGAGGTTCCCCTGTAATACCGCTTCCAGCAGAAAGTTATCTTGCTGATATATCCTCACATCTGTGAGACGTGTGTACAGGGTTATATAGTGCAACATCTTTTAATAATTGGAAACAACCTAACTCCCCCTTGAGGGGATTATTCACATAACTATGGTGTGTCCATGTGGTGGAATATTATGCAGTTATTAAAAGAATGATGCAGCTGTACTGACGTGGATATACTGATGTGAAATGAACTACAAGATACAATGTTAAGTAAAAATCAAGGTACACAGTAGTGTGTGTGGCATGCTGCCTTTTGCAAAGTGTGTGTGTATATGTGTTTGCCTGTATAGAACAATTTGAGAGAATATCTAAGAAATCGGAAACAATGGTTGCCTTCTGGGTGCTGATATCTGGCACATAGTAGGTGCTCAATGGGTACCTGCATTGGAGGGACCACACCCACCCTGGCCCATATTCATTTCCCACCAAGCAGGAAATAGAAGTTCACATATCCAATTATTCTTATTCCCCAAAGCTGACCCAAGGCCCAAGCAGAGATCTCCTGGCTTGTAGAGCGAGCGCCCACCTGCGGCGAACATCTCTGCAGGCTGACACGTCCAGCTGTGTTGCAGTGAAACCCAGGAAGCCCCGCATGGGCGGCAGAGCACTTACTTCACACGTCAGGAGGAGAAACTCATCAGCTACTTAGCATTCTCCAGAAATACTTAAAAGTGTTTTCCAATCAAGCATGCCAGGAAGTAATATTCTCTTCAGTAAAAAAATAAATGTAAAAGTGACCCAGACATAAACTCTGGTAAAAATCATAGGAGAAAGCCAAAATTGAAAATGCTTCCTTTTCTTTGTTAATTTTTAAATTTTTTTCAGAGAAATATAGCCTCTCATGCTGGCAAGATCACTGCTTCTTGGGCCACACCTACACAGACCATCCTCCCAGAACAGCCATACCCATCCAAGCTTCTCTGCTCGGACTCCAGTTCCAGTGTCTCTTCTCCAAAATGACAAGCAGGTAAGAACTGAGTGACCTAACCATACCAGGGCTGGATACATGGCAATAACTCAATAGGATGTATTTTCTAAGAGTTGAACCTTTTATTACAAGCAAACTAACAATAGAGACTTTAAACCAAATATAGTAATAGTTAGTACTCACAGGGCACTTAGTTCCAGGCACCATTCTAAAAATTTTACCAAAGCAAACTTATTTAATCCTTCCAACAAGCAAAGGAGGTCAGTATTATGATTGTCCTCACTGTACAGAAAAGAAAAAAGGTTACTTAACTTTCCCCAGGTCCACATTTAGTAAGTGGTGGACCCAGGATTTGAACCCAGAGAGTCTGGCTCTAGAATGTGCTCCTAACAGCAATACTGGAAACCAGAGGGAGATTTAAGGCACTGAGACAGTCAGTAATCAAGAGATGGTTTCAACTTCTGCAGCATAGCAGTCAGAGCCAATGTGGCCCCCCTCCTGCTCCAAACACGCAGAAGTCCTTAATAAAATAGAATGAAAAACTGATTTAAATTTATAGCCAAGTTGAAAAGAAAGAAAACTCCTGGGAAGCCAGGGACATAAAGATTATAAAATGGAGCCCATGAGCCCCGGAGAGCCAGGCAGATACAGGTCCTTCCTGTAACTGGGGCATGGGGCCCAGACCTGAGAACCCCACCCCCCACCCCAAACAAGGCTTGGAAGAGCTGCATCCTCTGAAAAACCTCTGAGAAGACTGAAAAAGCCTCTCCCTAGGGCTCAGGAAAATGGCGAAGATAGGCGTCACTTGTTTGGGGCACCTGGGGAAATAGTATCTCCCCTGAGGAACTGGAATCCCAAGACAGCATCCCACAGGGGAATCCCGAATGTAAACTCCCCACGGGCACCAGCACTCCAAGCCCAGGGATTCTTGTAAAGACATTCACAAATGGCAGAAGCAAATGCTCTCTCTCTCTGCTTCCACCACCCAGAGCAATTAATCTGTGTATTATTGTTGTTGTAAATAAATTAATACATATTTTAAATTTTTCTTAGTTTTATTTTCTAATATATTCAATATGTTAGATACACTCAACATAAACGAAAGCTCTTTGGAGTTTTCAGTCATTTTTAACAATGTCGAAGGGTTCTGAGAATCACTGCTCCACTGTGCACCAGGCTCTGTGACAAGGTTGAGGAACCAAGAGAAAGGAACCTGTGACTATGAGGCAAGGCGCCTGAGAGGACCACCACCAATGGCCCCTCCCCCTTTGCATGGCCTGCTATGACTTTTTTTGTGTGGGCACTCACATGTAGGTAACAAGAATGAAGGTGTCATCTCAAGAGCCCTATAATTAAGAGATGGGGTCCCTTCGTGTCCAGACCAGGATATTTTATTTGAAGGAACAAGCAATTCAACATGTTGTCAGAAGCGTGCTGTGATAGACACAGGCAAACCAAGGCATATAGTTACCCTAAAAAAGTATATCTGTGCTCTTGAAAATAACTGGAGGTGCAGGGTGGGAAAGTCTCCATGGGCGGGAGGAGGACATTCGGCTGCCGTTCACATGTGGGTGAGGATGCCGAGCACCTCTGGAGCAGGAGGTGGGACCCCAGGGATGGACAGCTGGAGTGAGGCCCGGAGAGGGGAACTGCCACCGGAGAGCCTGAGTGGAGACCAGAGGGAAGGTGGGCGTGCCCTTAGCTTGGCCTGGCATCCGCAGGGTCGGCCTTACCTAAGCCCTGGTGCCACGGCTCTCCCCACCTAATTTACTAAAAATTGAAATGAGATGAGATGCTTCTGGGCTGTGGAAGGGTAATGGACAAAGTGGGTTGGTTCTAGAAGATGTTTTGTCAGTACCAGAGGAACAGAAAACGACCCTGTTCATGTGGACTTGACCCCTCATCACCCTCCAGGAGGAAGAGGGCAAGGTCCAGCCTGCTGATCTTGGCCCTCATTTTATGTCATCTCTTTGCGAGTTTGTTCGTTAACTTCTAAGATCCCCTTATGAGTGGAGTTTTAGACATGTCACATATTTTATTGTCCTAGAGTGAACAGGAGCACATGGGGGTTGAAAGGAGAAACAAGAATCATTTTCAGATTTGTCCTGAAAAGTTGACAGCATTTGACAAAGTGTACAGATGACATCACATCCCATGAGCTGAGTGTCACCTGCATCGGCCTTGGCATCATCTGAACCAGGCATGGAAATTAGCTCCATGCCCAGCTGTTTGCAGCTGACGCAATGCAATTCACTGTCCCCAGAGGTGCCATGCCTCGGGAGCTCAGGGATGGCTACGCACCCGTCCTGAGTCTTGACTGGCTCTGAACTGCGGGCCGGGGACCTGGGATTTAGGCCTAGCTCAGCCACTGGTTAGCTGTGGGTCTTGCCTTTTCATTTCCATTTTTTCGCATCAAGCGATTGGAGGTAATAAAGTCTTCCTAGGGTGTGGTGATGATCACAGCTGAGTTTGTCAAAGTGTTGGAAGCTGTCAGTAATGTAAGGCTACCCTGTGTGTTTTATATGCAAAGTAAACCCTATGGAAGCGATCTCCTGAAAGCCAACAAAAGGTGTCACTTCAGTAAAATAATGATTTGGTTGCCATTTAGAAAATGACCACTGTTCTTTTAATGGGTGCCTGGGATTTAAAAAGAAAAAGCAGGAAGAAATGGAGGAAAGGAAAGTGGGAGGAAGAGAGAGTGAAGATAAAATTAGTCAGACAAGATTGGTTCCCTTAGCTTGGAATTCAATCCTGTCATCTCCTTGACAACTGGCCCTGCCGAGGGACAGGGGGCAGAGGTCAGGTCCCAGCGGTTCACCTGCCTCAGCAGAAATCCCGGCCTGGGCGGCTAACTGGAAAACCTGACGTGGGAAGTCCTGGACGGCCGGTGTGCGCCTTTCCCCCTGAGTCTGACCCTGGGGGGCACTGCAAGCACACAGGGTCTCTGACCCCAGGGGGGCCACAGATGTGAAGGGGCATCCCGTGGTGGGGGGGCCCATCTAAGGTCATCAGAGATTTCTGTCCTGGACTTGGAGTCTAGAGAAACTTCTGAGCCTGTCTTCTGAGAAACAATGGATTCTGTGCCCTGCTCTTCCCAACAGAGAAACAACACTCGCCATCACTGCGGTGCTGTTAGGACCAGCGGCAGTTGTGTGGCCGGGTCTCAGGTGGGCAGGGCTGGGTCACAGTATCAGTATCCAGCCTGGGTCTGGGCCGCTGTGGTATTTAAGGTCCCCCACAACCCTGCTGCACAGATCCGGGGGGCAGTGCTGGAACCATGACCACACCAGAGAGCAGCCCAGGCTCCTCTTCCCGCAGCGTCTCACTGAGAGTTTTTCTAAATCAATCATTGGGAGTATGCTTACATTGCAGAGTAGACTTCAAAGCTGGCATGAACTTTTCGGGGGGAAAAAAACTGTAAGGAATTTCACACTTGCTACCGCAGTATGGCTCTGTCCACATAGTCATCATCAACCCACTCACTGCCCCCGCTGCTACGGTGCTTTGTGGGAAAATGTGAAAATGGCAGGTCTGATGTGTTACCTTTCCCACGAATACTTGCCTTTTAAGAGGACCTCAGGGAGAAGAGCACATAAACCTCTCCGAAATGAAATTAGACATAAATAAATGAAATGATGGTAGGACTGTAGATATTGTAGATCAGGCAATGCTTGGGAACAGCGGGGATTCGGGGCCCCTCCACCCATGCCAGACAAATAATGAAATAGCAGCTATCACTGACTGGGCACCTGCAGGTGGTACAGCGTCTCTGCGGGACAGGCATTGCCAACCCACCTTATCAATGACAAGACTGACCTCCGGAGCCCTTATACCACTAACCACCCTCCCGGCAGATGAGATTTGCATTCAGGCGGCCAGGTCTATACTCCCGAACCACTATGGGGCCCCTCCGGGAAGTGAGAACTGGCTGTAGGCAGAAGATTCATCCTGGAAAGGCAGTGACAAGACAAAGTAGCCCCTGTCCTCAAGAATCCTCCAAGTGAGAAATGGCCCTTTCGAGCCAGGAACTCCAGGACAAATCAGAAAGGTCGGGTGTTGTCGCAAGCCCTCAGGAAGCCGACCTCCAGCTAGGGCGGGAGGCCCAGACGGGCTTCCTTACTAAGTGAATTCCCTTGCCTTTGTGGCTTCCCCTTAACCTGCTGACTGTCATCACAGCAGCTGCACCTATTTATTAAAGTCCCTAGGTGGGCCATGATTAGATTTCCGGCCGGTCATAACATTATACCTGGATCATATTTGGGGTAATTGCCTGAAGCTGGTTGATGTCCTTCCTCGGTGACAGGCCCCGTGCCCTCTGAAGGCTGAACCCCTCTTTCTGACAGACTTGGCCTGTGTGGGCTTTGAGGGGCAGTGGGGATTTTGTCAGACATCTGGTTCATGGCAACAGAGGGACAAAGGGCAGTCATCAGAAGAGGAACTGAGCAATTGCACCTCTGTAATAAAACCACCTGGACAACTACCTTTTGGGAAAATAAACGGCAGGAGAAGAAAGAGGGTGAGGTCCTGGCACTGGCTCCCCAGAGTGGAAGCCCCCAGAACCCCACTTGCCTGACTCCAGGCTTGATGTACTGTCCCACCCGCGCCTCTGCCCCGAGCCAGTTACAAACCTTCCAAATCTCTCTCGAGTCTCATTACTATGCAGACCAATTTTTCATTCATCTGGAATCCACTGTAGCATTTTAATGTGGAAAGCCTGCTACTCCATTTCTCTCCCCTGAAGAAAAATGGCTTAATTTCTCCAGCTGATAGATTTTTCTCTGATCCTTCAGACAGTAGAAAAAGGCCCTGGAAAATCAGCTGTTGGACTCCACAGACATTTTATGATGGCCATAAAGGGCTGTGGCGGGGTGACACACCAGGCAGCATCCTGATCCGTGGTCTCAACACTGCTGTTATCCACCTTCTATGAACATGATGGTTAGATAGAAAAATGATTGGTAGGTAGGTAAGTAGATAGGGAGGGAGATAGATAGATAGATAGACAGATAGATAGATAGATAAATAGAAAAATGGATGGGTGGATGGGTGGGTAAACTGTAATAGAAGCCGTGGTTCCCCCGCCATATTTGAAGAGTATAATCCCTTCGCATATTTTTTTGTTTGCAGACATGTGAGACCTCTGACACTAAATCAGTCCAGAATCCCCTACCTGCCCACTTAGCCCCAAATTGAGACAGATGTCATCAGCAGGGGCAAAAATCTATTTAGGAAGGAAATTAGAGGCAAAATTGGGGTTAATCATTTTAGCTGTGTTTTCCATTGTTCAGCCCACAGGACTTAGACGGATGAAATCAGCCCATCCTGTCTAGGGTTCTTCCTCTGATGCTAAGGACAGCCTGGCCTGGTCGGGGGCAAAAGGGGGCCAAGTGCAGAGGAAGGCCAGGCCCACTCCTGGATGAAAGGATTGGGATTTCCTCAGAAGACCGAGGTAGTTTTAAGGCATAGACCTTGCAGCCAAGCCACATACATGGGTTCAAATCCCAGATCTAACTTTGTGACTTCAGCAAGTTACTTAATCGCTCTGTGCCTCAGTTTCCCCATTGCACCTCATACAATTGTGAAGATTTAGTGAGTTAAATGCCTAAAGTGCTTAAAACAGACGCTGGCACATTGTGAGCACTATGAGAGGTAAGTCAGACCTCCCCTCTCGGCCCCCTCAGTATGCAAGTTCATTACATGGAAGATGAGATTTTAACCCCAATAAGATCATCAAATTTAATTAACTCAGCTTTAAGGTTCAAGGCCTAAGGTTGCACTTAACTATCCCTCTCTTCCCTTATACTGTTTATTGATCTTCCCTAAGATCCAAATCAACACTCATTCAGAGCAATAGCCCAGCCTGAGCCTCAGCTCCTAATGCAGAAGGAATGTGTCCTATGGCCCAGGGCGCTAGCCCAAGCCCTCTCCCAAGGGCTTGTACCGCCAGGGAGAGTTCTCTACCTTCAGCTGCTGTGGACTTGGAGGAATCACTGGGCAGCTAGACGTCTCTCACAAACCCCAGAAGAGTTGGCAGCCTTTATCCTGCTGTTTCATAATTAAAATGTCTATATTCTCAGGCACGACTTAGAAGCCACCCAATGCCCACACTAACATTAGTCATCTCTGTTAGACATGCCTACTGACGTGTGGCCTCTTTGGGGCCTGAGACCTTAGAGGAGCTGAGGGTATAAAAGTGGAAGACAGATGAGTAGTAACACTGAAATTTACCATGAAAAATTTTATCATTTCCTCAGTGTCCCACGTCTGCATGTTACAGTGACCAATTAGAGATTCAGGTCCAAAACTGAAAACACCTGTTACTGATAAACCTTGATTCCCACCCTGTGCTCTCTGTTCCTCCCACAATGGGAGCCAAGGCTCTCCCTGAGGGCCTGCAGCCGTGACAACGAGTTTGCATGAAGCCAGGACATTTATCTTGGGGAAACAGGGTATAAAACTAGAGTGTGTCAACATGATGGAGTACTATGTTGCCATAAAAAATGATAAGCGTGTGCATTGTGTCAATATATGGAAATGAGTATGTGAAATAATGTTAAACGGAAGCCAGCAAAACACCCAGCAGTTTGCACACAGATTACAGTGCCATCGATAACCATGTCTGCGTGCTCTTAGGCAAGGACTAGAAGCAAAGCTGGCGTAGTGTAAGTAGAGGATTATTTGCTGGATTCTTCTTTACACCCACAGAATCTTATATAGTTTCTTTTTTTTTTTTTTTAATGAGTAGAACAGGATGCATGGGCTTAGACCAACAAGAGAAGCATTTGACTGCTGATACAATTTCTTGGACAGGAAGGGACATTTGCAGTGCTTAAAAAGATGCCTCAAAGGGAGCAGTAAGCCTTCAAACCTACAGGTGTATAAGCTAAGCAGACCCTGCTCTGCCAGGCCAGCTGCAGCCACATTTGTCCAGATGGACAGAGGACCAAACCCAGGGATGGAGAATAGAGAGGGGGCTTCAGAGAGATGGGGCTAACTCTTCACTAAGCTCGCACTTTGCTTTAAAGGCAGGTGATCGCATGACCCTGGTGTGCCTTAATTGTGCCCATTTTCCCAGTAATTATTAATAATAATGAAAATTATTAGTAACATCCCTTTTATCTCAATGGCGTCCCTGTTAAGACATAAAGTATAAGATCCGCCACTTAAAGAGGCCACGCAGGCCCCAACTTATTGTCTAGCACCTGAACCACTTGTATACAGCTACTCTCTTTCTCACCTCACAATAACCAGGGAACCAGGTTGCTGTTTTTGTCCTCTCTTTCCAAGGACAGCTGGCCCTGGGTGTGCATCGGGATTACTGGCAGCGCTGAGGTGGAGCCGGCTGGTACCAGCCCGTGAGAACCGACTGTACATATCTTCCCAACTCTGCGTCCAATGACGTCATGTTAGTAGCTTGAAATCTGCACTGACGGGAGTATTTACACCGTGAAAATCAGGAAATGCTACTATCTGTGCTTTTCAGGTTTTTTTCCCCCAACAGAGCTGGTTGTAAAATATTTAACAGCGCGCCTCGGATTGCTGGAGTCAGTGAAGCCAGAATGTAAACCAGCTCCTGGGGCTATCTGGTCACACAGGTTTGCACGTAGCCCCTAGCCCAAGCACAGAGCCTCATCCACACAGAGTGCTGAAGGCGACCAGCGGACTGGAATGTGGTGGTCCTCGCCTGCAGGAGGAAGAAATGGACAGACATCCCTCATTATCTTCCACACACATTAGAAACCAAATGAGAACGCAGACACTAGTCAATGCAACTGTCCTGGAATATGACAACTTGACTCACAGCCAGTGCATCTACTACCTGACCAGGTGGTGTGTGTCCTGTTAAAGCAGATGACTGGTGTGCTGTGGGTATGGCACTGAGTCTTCTCTCAATGACAGCTTTTGAATTATGACTACTTCTTCATCGTACAAGTCACTGAAAACCCCTTCCCCAATTGACACCATTGCACAGTGCCACTATACACAGCGGCGTATTCCTTGGCACCAACAATGTCTCGTTAATTTCCCGTCCCCCTCTTCCTGCTTCTCAGGATATCCCTTTGAGAAAGTCACATTTCATGGTCATGGACAGCTCATGACTCCCTGTCACATGCTATTTATTGTCAGCTCCATTCCATGACCATGATAAACATAGGATGAGCTTTTCCAAAGTTTAAGAGGTTTCTAAAGTAACCTACTGGCACCTGAACCTCAGGTCAGCTTAATCCAAAAGAGTTAATGGAAGAACTGGAGGTGAAGGAAATTCTGACCTGATCGTGGAATGCAGGACACTAAAGGGGAAAGAGTGGAAGGGACAATCACTGGCACTGACTTCACAATAACTGCGCATGCTCGGCCCTGTCGGCTTAAAGGATGAAGGGCGCGCTGTGTCTGCATTGCTCAGACACCTGGGCACAAAGTACTCTGCTAAGTGTCACAGGATAATTCAGAAACATTAGGACATATGTTCTTTGCCTTTAGGAACTAGTGGAAGAGACAGGATGGAGGCTGAGGAAATAATGCGGTGCTAGTAAATGGGAGGAGAAGACAGACAAAAATGGCAGTTTCTGACGTCCATAGAGGTGGAGGGAGGCTGACTCTGTGCATATGGCTGGGTTGGATCCACCAGGGATGTCTTCTGGAAGGGGCTTCTGAGCAGGGCCCTTATATGTATTCCACTAACAACTAGGGGGGAGGTTATAGCTTCATGATCTGAAAGTGAACCAAAAATTATAAAATCCTAGAAATGAGGAAAGACTTCAGCATGTTTTTCTTCATGTCAACTTTGGTTATTCCAGAGCACTCTCTTTCATATTCTTTTTTCTCAATGACAATTCCACTACCCCAACAGTTTCCTCAAAGTCTGGGTATGTCTAGGGCCTCTGTGGAAGAATCAGAACAGGCGATGGTGTAACCTCTGAAGCGACAGCTGGCCTCTGCTCTCGTTACTTGTTTACTTTCCAGCCCCTCCCAGCAGCCTGTGAGCTCTGTGACCACTGCCCGCTCAGTGCCAAGTGCAGTGGGGGCGGAGCAGCCTCAGCCTTTGCCGAATGGCCACGCTTTGCGATTGCTGGGGTCACCAGCTTATGAATTATTTTTATCACGTGCAAGTCCTTACACCTATCTCAGGTAATCTCAGTTCTCCCGAAAGACATTTATCTACTCATGTAACCAACTTACCATCAGCTGGAGCAAATGCTCTTTCTAGGTTTCTCCACGCTCTAAGAAGGTAAAGCTTTCCAGCGATTTAAAGATCATGTTGTGTTGAGCAAAAAAAAAAAAAAAAAAAAAAGTGTGTGTGTGTGTGTGTCTTTAAAACAGAAACATTTCTTATTTGTGGTTTTGTAATAAGAGTTGGGTCCAATATAATCTTATGATGCTGAGCGAATATAGCCTTTAATAGGAGGGGAGAACAGGAGAATGGAGAACAATGATCCCAGCTATAGGCAATGACATTGATTTTTATGTTACATTTAGATTTCTGTATGCCCAAGGCAGTCAACTTTAAATTATACAAGCATTTGAGGAAAAATCTGTACGTGCTTGTATAAGATTTTGTTTCTATAAGCAGAGAGGCAACAACAGTGACCTGGGATAATGTTCTGCAGACACGTGTCCCTTTCCTTGGGCACAGTTGTACTGAAGTCATTCTTCCTGTAGAGCTCTGTGCTATGAATGGTGCCCTCAGTGCCTTCACAGAAACTCCTTAAATGTCTGCTTGTGTTTTGGAATAGCAGTTAGATCATATGCCAATGCATGGTCTTCTCAGGACAGATCGATATTCTGTCCCTGTTTTCCAAGTGTGACAAAATTTGATTCTAACCTGTCACTCATAGTCAGTGTGACAACTCTTAAAAGAAAGAGTTGAACCCTCTGTATATGTTCCCATCTTACTGAGATGTTTATCATGAACTTCAATAATATAAACAGGTGGAATTGTCTAAAACTCAGCTTTATTTTTTCATTAGTTCTGATAAATAATTGACCAATTTTCTTGACTCATGGTTCATTCATTTCTATTGTCAGCTGTGAGGATATTTCTCTTTAGAAATTTTCTGGACTTCTCACTAGGGTGTGTGTGTGTGTTGTGTGGCACAGGGGGTATTTAAGAATCCCTTTTATTCCTCTGTTTATCTGGATTAACATTAGAGATTAAAAATTGGTACTTCAGTGATGCCCAATCCCAAATAACTGTAAAGGTAGAGTTAATTTCTGGATCATGATAATGCATTAAGTGGGTAGAAAGTAAAATCACAGTCTGTCTCAGCTTCAGTTAATTGGGTGAATAGTCCTTTGGGGACAGCCATGCATCAGTTAGCAATCTGAATCTCTTTGGGATGCTGGTGTTTTTTTTCTTTTTCTCCCCCAAAGTTTATCCCAATTTATTGTCTCAATGAAATGTGAAAACCAACATCTCAATGGACCTTTTTAATTTGTACTCTAGTCAAAGGATTCCACGTAGCAGATTCTACCCCAACTCCTAAGAAAGCATGTAAGAAATCTTTTGACTTGGACAAAATTCTTCACAAAGTCATAGAGCTGATGAGAATGTCAGAGATCATATTCTTCAATGTCCTCACTTCACAGATGAGAGAACCAGAGTTTAGAGAGTTCAAGGGATCTGACCAAGGTCACTCAGCACATTAGGGACAGAGTCAGGGCAAGACTCATCCCGTGCTCTGTCCATCACACCGCACTCTCTGTCTGGTATACAGACCTCCTTGCTGCTACTGTCTCTTATTTATTGTCCTTTCTCACACCTATCCTCCCACTTCCCATGATTCGGCTGTTTCCTGGCCACTTATTTGTATAGTTTGGTCATCCATCCTACCACGAAACATCCCGTCTTCAGCTGATCTCTTACTAACTGCCTTCGTGAGTTGTGGTATAAGGTTGATGCTCTCAATTTCATGTACATCCATGGTTTGTGGTCTCTGCTTTAACGCTGACAGCTGAATCCTGGGTGCATCACCGGCAAAGGCCCTGAGTAGAACTAGATATTTGCTTACTTCTTCCTTCATTTCTAGATTCCTCACTGTCTTCTAATTTTCAACCCACTGAAAAGTCCAGACCTTTTTAACTTGAGATGTTTTAGTTCTAATCTTGGCCACTTTATACCGCTGCTGTCGCTGTCCATGGTGCTGATGTTCAGCGCCGCGGCGACTGCACAGCCTGGGTGGGAAACACACTTACGGATTCTCCATAACACATCTGATTATTTCGGTACAGTATTTGGCCAAACAAAATTAAGCAAAATAATAATTAGAAACTATAAATATTTATATGTACTTAACCAGGCTTATCACAATTTCTTCTTTTTAATGATTCCTCAGGGAAGGGCTGTAAAGTCAAGTGGGTGGTAGTTAGTGATATGCTGGTAAATTTTTAATAAATTTTAAACATTTTTTTCCAGTAGAAAAACAACTTATAGTGTTTTTCACTTCCATGGTGTAAACAGTAGACCTACAATGGCTGGCTTCAAGTTACCCAGAAGATCTCACTGAGTACGAAGGCGGGAGGAGATATGAATGACCAGCTCTCATGAGTTAGTACAAGCTGGCTCCATGACACCATTGGCCTTAACCCAATAGTGCATCTCAGGTTACCCAAACAAGGCCTCACCGAGGGTGTGACATACCCAAGATGGTTCAGAGCAAAACATATGGAAGCAAATGTCTCTGAGCTAAAGCCCTTCATTGAGACCTGAGTGTAAAGCCAGAAGAGTGACATATATCCAGAGATGTTATGAGAAGTATTTTTTAAAAGCAGAAATATATTAGGAGTAACATGAGCTTGGTACCATTTTAAAAAGCTGGAATTTTGTCCTCCTGGTCTGTGGATGGGTGGGGTGTGGGTATATCACATTGACTTAAAGGTGTGTAGCCAAGGCAAGTGGCCTCAATGTGTCCTGTGATCAGATTTTCTCAGCTTTGGATCTGAAGTGTGATATCCGAGTTCCATGAGGTCTGTTGAGGTGCATTTTGCAATCACAGATAAAATTCCATTTTTGTGAATACTAATTTTATGCCCAAAGGTTTTTTAATTAAAAAGCTACTCTAAAATTGTGGCAATGATAATACTTAAGACTATATTGGTTATAAGTGACAGAAACAAAGTCCATCCAAAAATGAAGCATTAATTGGAGAAAACTTGGGTCGCTTCAGAGATCGACAAATACCCTCAAAGGACAAGGATTCATCTGAGATTCTGCAAGAGTGGGTACTAGGAGTGTGGCAATATCAAGACTGCTGTCTCTGACATCTGTTTTTGTGAGATAGGCCTATAATGCTATGAATTTCCCCCTTAAGAATGCTTTCCCAGTGCCCCACGAATTTTGGGTTGTTGTGTTCTCATTTTCATTTGTTTCAAGGTATCTTGTGATTTATTCCTTCATCTCGATGTTGATTCATTCATTGTTTAATAACAGGTTACTTAGCTTCCATGTCTTTACGTGTTTTTCAGTGTTCTTCTTGTGATTTATTTCTAGTTTCATAGCATTGTGGACAGAAAAGATGCCTCATATAATTTTAATCTTCTTAAATTTATTAAGACTAGTTTTGTGTCCTAACATGTGGTCTATCCTAGAAAATGTTCCATGTGCACTTGAAAAACATGTACATTCCACTGCTTGGGGTGAAATGCTCTGAAGATACCAATTAAATTCATTTGACCTAGTGTGTCATTTAAGGCCGCTGTCTCCTTGTTGATATTCTGCACGGAAGATCTATACATTGAAGTCAAAGGGGTGTTAAAATCTGCAACTATGACTTTATTTCTGTTGATCTCTCCCTTTAGTTCATCAAGATTTGTTTTACATATTTAGGTGCTCCTATGTTTTTGATACCTTCTTCACTCAGATATCAGCTATATTCTTCCCTCTCTTCACAATGCTACTTCTCCACACAACAGAGAACAAGGTGTATTTCAAACTTTGAACCTTACAGATGCAGTGGTAAAAAGGGCAATACAAGGACTCTTATATTTTAGACCCAAATACAAGAATTGCGAAGATGAGATTCATTGTCACTGATGAAATAGCATCTTTCTCTTGGGGTCAGCCAATTGCAGTCAAGGTGGTAGGATACCTATGCCGGAGGAATGACCCATATACGAGGGCTCTCCTGATACAACTCTTAACCAGTTATACTCAACGACGAGTAAAGGCTCTCATAAACCCAAATACTTGTAGCAGCTCACTGATTTTTCAAGTACTGCTTGGGTTCTTTTCCAATCTGTTTGGGCACCAGATTTAGGCCCCAAATCCACCCAGAAAGATTTGGCCACAACGTCAAAGCATGTGTCCACCCTTGACTCACACTATCTCCTAAGGAGCTTAAAAATGTTCGAATTCTCAAGACCACTCCATTCCTACGTAATTGAAATCTTTAAATGTGGGCCCAGAAATGTGTTTTATAAGCTCCTTAGATGGTTTTGTTGTAGCCAGTCTGATACTTGTCCATTGAACTCCAATTGGAAGTCCATACTCTGGGCTCTAAGTGTGTGTGTGTGTGTGTGTGTGTGTGTGTGTGTATGTGCGCGTGCATGTGGGTCTCAGGGAAATGGAAGGTGATAAACTGAGAGCTAGGAGAAGGGTTGCAGGTTTGTTCTATATTGCAAGGGTGTAGGGCTTTGGGGAAGGCCCAATGGCCAAATATTTTCCAACTGGTGTTGAAACGTTGCTATTAGTGATTTAATCTCTTGGTAAGGATAACACAGGAAGTCCCTAAAACTTCACATTATAAAAGGGAAGCAGTGACAAGGGGGCGGGGGGCGGAGGGAGGAGTGAAAGTAAAGATAGGGGAGGCATCACTGAAAACATAAAAAGCGGAGGAGACGGTCTTAAAAAAAGAGCCAGGGAACAAAGACTGGCTTCACCGTTTCACAGTTTAGCTTCTGGACCACACACAGACCTCATCAGCCCCTGCAGAGAATGTCCCTGGTCGCTGACTGTATCAGGTGCAAAGCCAGAAGCCCTTGCTGAGTATAAAATGATGCAGGGGGAGGACCAGTTCCTCCAGAGATTACTTATGTGTTACAATGTCCCAAGCAGTTCATGGACATGGCGCCCTTTCTCCATAGGAGCAAGGCTTTTCCTTCCGAACAAACCAGGCCCCAAATCCACCCAGAAGAATTTGCCCAGAAGGTCGGAGCCTGTGTCCACTTGCGCTATCTCACAAGATCATTTTTCTTTGACTTTACAAGCCCGTGTGTCTGGTTTTGTTCTCTCTCTTATCGCCGCTCCCAGGCTGTCTCCCCCCCTCGTGAATCAGCCTCTCCTGTTCCCCACTGTCTGACTTCTTAGCCTCAGTATCTCT